>JAAWXA010000007.1:12849037-12936173 GCA_038090715.1 Florisuga fusca | reverse complement strand
GAGGTGGGGCACGGCGCTGCCGGCCGAGGGAGGGGGCGGCCGTCGCGGCCGGGGATTTCTCACCTTTGCAGAGCTTGGACGGTCCCGGACACTAAGCAGAAAGTTCAGAATGCAGGAAGTTTGGGGGTAGCTCGGAGAGTAACTCGGCAGCAGTGGCTGCTGTTTCGGGTGGTGGTGTTTTTTTGTTTAGAGGGGTTTTTGTGCATTGGTGTTTTTTTGTTTTTCCCTGCATACAACTCCCCCAACACACAAGCAACACGCTACAAGAGCAACCAAAAAGTTCGTGAAAGAGGAGGAAACAGGAGAGAGGGAAGAATCCCTGATGAGGAGAGCCGGTTCCTTTGCAGAGACACGGTCCCGTTCCCAGCGGATCCAAATGCAACTACTCATCCTCCTCCTCTTCTACGCTGTCGTTTGTGCAAACTTTTGCAGCCGTCAGGGCACCACAGCCCCTGCACAGGGCGGATCTATAAAAGCTTTGCGGTCCTCGAATATCAGGCGAGATGGTAAGTGTCCCGCTGCCTTTTTTATTCCTAAGGGTTGCATTTGCAGGGGAAGCCCCGAGCCCGGAGAGCGCCCCGGGGGATGCAGTCTCCACTTACCCGCCAGCAGGGGTCCCGTCCCTGGGAGGCCTGCGAGGATCTGTCCGGACGGAGGTCCCGTCCCTCTGAGACCGGCAGGGTCAGCAGGGGCGCCGGGGGCTCGTCCCCGGAGGCGGGCGAGGGTCGGACCGGGAGCGTGTGTCCAGGTGGAGGGAGCGAGGTGTGGGCTCTGTGGGCGTCTCTGCCCGGCGGCAGTCACAGACTTCTGGCTGCCTGCGGGCAGTTCCAGACTTCTTAGGGGAAATTCGAGGAGGTGTTTTGGGAACTTGCGGCGCCCTCAGTGTCCCCTCTGGGCAGCGGGCGGCACTTACCTCCAGACAACGTGGGGTCCCCAGTCCCAGCTGCCCCGAAGGGCCCCGCCCGGCGCCCCTCAGTTTCCACTGTGACCCTTTCATTTGCCGACGCCGGGGGCAGCGCGGGGAAGGAGGGGGTCACAGCAGGGGTTATGGCTGGTCTGGCCGGAGCGGGGTTGCTGCGGGGTTCCCTCTGGGGCGGCGTGTGGGGAGGAGGGCGGGCAGGCAGGCGGCGGCTATTGGGCCGCTGCGGGGTGCGTGACCCCGCCGTCGCCTCGGGGGTGCTCGGCGGGAGCGCGGCTCCTCTCCCGCATTGGGCTCCTGAAATGGCTCATGGATTCCGTCCTCCAGGTAGAGCGCTGCCTTGGTGGGAGGGCCTGGGCCCAGCACTGTGTGTTTGCCCCGCGAGGCATGGCCTCATCCCTTGTGCCCACCGCATCCCTGGCCGGGCTGGGATGTCCGGTGATGGTGAGCACCGAGGAGGGCGGCTGCGGGTTTTTCGTTCGCTGCCCGCCTGTGGTTTCAGTCTTGGAATGTGAACTCTGGCGCATTTCCCGCTGCGAGCCTTCGGCAGAAGATATCCTCAGCAGCTGAGGTGCTGTCGAGGGTCTGCAGCGCAAATGTGTGGGACACAAGTGCCTCAAGTGAGGAGTCAGCGTGGCCATGTGCTGCGGCCCTGTGGTGAATGAGTATGGAGGCTCCATAAATTAACACCACTGAAATTCACCTTTGGAATCCTCTTGCTCATGATTCAAGATAAAGCCAGAACTTAACTGGTTTGGGAAGGAAAATGAACCGCTGGTAGGGGAGCAGCCTGTTGTGTTCTGACTTAATGTGGGACGACCTGCTTTTGCACATTGCGAGGAACCTTGCAGAGCAAATTGCAAGATATTCTTCCTGAAAATGAACAGAGTTCACCTCAGTCTTCAAGTTAATGTCTTCCAGTTGCCAGAATTTATATGTTTTATGAACACTTTTCACAAACCCAGTCATTTGAGCCGTGTCCAAGACTGTACTCTGATTTTCAAGTGTTTATTTTTCAGCATGCATACAGTGTGTGAAATGGGTATACAGTTGATTTACGAATATTTTTTTGTTTCAGCTTTGGAGCCATATTAAACTTAATAATCTTTTTTATGCCTTTTCTAGTCAATGAAAGAAGGCATAGAGAAGGTGAAGACGCTTTTTCTTAGAACTGGGATAGCAATTCTGAAGTTTTTTAAAAATAAAAATTGTATGTAATTCTAATAAAAGCATATATCTGCTATGTCTGTTTAATCCTTCAAAACTATTGTGTATTTTATCAAGCTTCAGGATTTGTTAGCCTGTCATCTTAAACTTCATAGAAGAACTGAGGCCATCTTGGAATTAAGCTAAGCCAAATCTTTTCCAAGAGAAACTCCAATCAAGCTTTTTAATGAAGAACAGCAGTAGAACTTCAAAATGTGTTTTACTGTGAACTTCTCTGTAGAGTCAGTGAAGATATTAGTAACTGCTAATACAGAAGAAGTTTTAAGCATACTGGCAGTATGATGGGATTTTTACTCTACAGAATATGAAATTACTTCTTGGACTGATGGAGAGAACAAGACTGTCTGAAATGATTAGTTAATTCCTTTTTTGTTTCCTAGTTGTGATCATTTAACTTGATTAAGCTTTGTACCTTTAAAATTCCACAGCCTGTGATGGCTGAACATACCAGGCTAGACTGGGGCTGTTTGAAAGTGGCAAATTTATACAAAATTACATGCTACCTTTTATCCTACCTGGGCCATGTGGTAATCAGACCAAGCCTTTGAACATAGTGAAATGAATCCATACCGAAGTCATACACCTCTGCAGATCTTAAGTGGATGTTCTCCCTGGAGTGATGTGGTAACACACTTGTAGGAGGACCACATGAGCCCCCTAGCATGCTGCAGCCTTAATCTCTCCTTGTGCTTGAGAATCCTTTTGCTTTTTCTTTGCAAAGGATGGTTATAGTCTGGTGTAGCCATTGGAGATGGGTCATATTTACAGCACATCAGCTGCTGATTGGCCTGGTTGTACACAAATGAACCAAACTGTTGCTTGAGGTTGTTGATTAAATGTCTGTATTTGTTCAGCCAGAGGTTATGAGCCCTATTCCAAATGTTGCATGCATTTGATGAGCTCACGAGCAAAGTGTTTAGAGCACAGTTGGCTGTAGGCCACTGAGCGTATTTCTGTCTTTTATAATTTTCAGTGATATTTGTGTCTTGTTTTGGTCTGAAGGGGTGAAAAAGCACTAAAGATGTGGGTTGCATTGCTGTGTGAGACAGTTTTTTTTACTTTGTATATATTTGCAGACATGAAAATACAAAGTAAGATCTAAGAGCACAGGATGCACTGGGAGTAATATATTACAACAGTCTCTCTCAAAATGCACAGCAGGGATAAAATCTAATATTATGTCCTGGCTTGATGATAATGATTATTATGTTGTGGAATTGAGATACTGGAGAGGAAGCATGGTCTGTTGAGCTCTTTAAAAAGTGTTACATCTTGGCAAGTCCAAGACCACCTACGCATTTTATTAAAAAAGAAACAGTCCTTTGGATTCCAGTTTTCTGTTTCCTCCAGGCAGGATAAATGAGTGATACTGCATAAGCAGAGCTTTAGTATGAAGGCTTGGTCTTGCTTCTGGCCAAAACAAACCTTTGCACTGTGCATGTTTCAAGATTGTCTTTCTTCTTTTGGGCTAAAAAGATGTTGGCTTATTTGTAATTGCTCTTACATAAGATTGAAGTTGCTCTGGGAAGAAATCTGTAAAGGAAGAGCAGCACATACAAAAAAAAAAAAGCCATTTAGTGACTACCAAGCCTAACCAGACTGAACTTCCTGCTGAACTTATTTAGAATATAAATAACCTGCTTACAAGACATCCTCTTGTCCTAGTGGAAGGACAGGCATTGATGAATCAGCTGTCCAGTGTAGCACTAATCAATTTTTTAAAGTGTTGTGGAGATGCCAGCCATATTTATAGCATATGTAGTAGTATTTATTTTAGGTGTTTATTAATTCCATTACCTCTTAAGTCCTTTGAAGTTCAGCTGAATAACACTCCAAGGGCTTCCAGATGCTTCTGGTGTTCTCTTTGCCTCAGCTTCTCAGGTTGCAGTATGCAGGTAATGCTTGCTTAATTACAAGAAGTTTGATATTTTGTTTCTGCTATTTTTGTTGTTTGTGCGTACTTGGAGATGAAAAGCAGAGATGAAAAGTGCTAAATAATATTTACGATATGGTGTATAAATGAAACAGTAGTTGCTTATTCTTATCTGTTACTGAACAAACCTTTGAATGCACAATCTAGGAAAGTATGTCTAGTCTGTGTACTCAGACTAAGCATCGTTCCAATATTTTAAACTTTACATTCCAAAGTTTAAAGAAAAGGCAACACATAAGAGACAGCATAGCGTCAAATCATTCCAGTGTGTAAACAGCTGAAAGCCATGGAATCTGTATCTTCTGATGTGGATTTTAAACCATAAAATCAGATAGCTTGAGATAAGATTCTGGGCTCTTGTTTTCATTTTAAATAAAAAAAAAATTAGGGACTTCCAAACTTTGGTTTGCTTGTGCATCACCAAAATACAGAGGAAATTTGTACTTTAGCACTCTGGGGAAATGACAACAGTTTTTGCCTTTTGGTGGCTTGCCCAAAGGGATGTGTGCCATTAACTCTACCCTCCCTGTCCCTCTGTTGCCCTGTGCCTAAGCCAACAGTGGAAAAGCATTGGGCAGTTTTCTCCCACCAATAGGGGGAAAAGACATATTAGGAAAAGACATAATTGCTATTAGGAAAAGACATAATTGCTTCTTTTTTCTTATCACTTTGAAATGGCTCATGTGTCATTAATGGTATAGGAAAAGTCAGTTTTGTAATGCAATTAGTGAGTACCACAGTACTAGCCTCATATACCTGGGGGGTTGAAAGGACTCAGGCAACATAAAATTGTGTCAACTGGAAAATACCTACATTTTCTTTAATAAGCATTTTTTTTGTTAGGTTTTGCAAAACAGTATGCATTTCAGGCTTCATCTGATTAAAATAAAACAAAAACAATCTAGTAATTTATCTGTAGTAATGCACTTTGGCCTACAATTATTTAACTTTGATGATGTCTCTTATCTGTATATCTAGCTGTCTTGACTGAAATACCAAAGAATATTACATGAGAATTTCAACTCTGACTCAACAGCAAGCAGCATGAAGGAATTTTCCAAAGAAGCTTTGAAACATGTTTTGTCAGGCAGATGTATATCAAATACTGGAAGTCACTTCACTTAAAAACTCTTCAGACAGTCTCTCAACACATCATGTTCCTTTTTTCTTTTTTTTTTTTTGAATTGGATTTATGTGAATTAGTTAGGCCAGTTAATTCTGAAATAGACAACACATGATAGTATTACTTTGATTCTTAGAAGCTGAATAGTGCTGAAAATTCTAAAATAATGTTTCCTTTTGTGATCCCACAGAGAGGTGGTGTTTTCTGAAACACCTCAGAATAAGCATAAATAGGAAACTCATGGCAAATCATCAGTGCAAAAATATTCTTCATGTCCTTACATTTGAGCATCTTTATAATTGGATTAAAGTCAAGGGGCTCAGTCCTACAGGATTCTGTGGTAACAAAGTTGAAGTAGCTTATATTGAAGTGAGACAACATTGAGTAATACTATTTCTTACAATGAGTAAAGAGTACAAGTACTTGAAAGATTTGTCAAATACTCAATTAAAATAATAAACACTTATGTATTATAGGCATGGATATTATGCACATGCATAATCAGAATAAATATATATTTTATATTTTACATATTACATAGTACACCATATATGCACATATATAACTCAGAGGACAAAAGCACAGGGAAATGAGGATGAGCATGCTAAATATAACTGGTTTCAAATTAGCATTATAATCCTAATAATAACAAAACATTTTTTTAGAAGAGTGAAAAAAGCAGCATGAAGTTTAATGTAACTTTTTGAAGTTCTAGTTAAACAATGAACTTAAACAAATATTTGAGCCTTAATTTTCAAGGTAGTTCAGATCCTCTTTACATGATAGTGTTAGCAATATAATTTATGGAATTTGGGTTGAAAGCAACAGTTACGTGGGGATTTGACACTAGGATATTAAATGAATCATGAGAAATACCACGTAGGTTCTTTGTTGGCATTCTCTGTAGTAAGAATTTGCCCACTAATGCAGGAATATTTCTTAATTGGTTCAAGCTGTATTCAAGAACTGCTTCAAAAAATCTTGCTATTATATTTATGAGGCTGATTACATTATACCATGTTGTGGATAAAAGAGACCACTTACATCACTGTTTCTGGTGAAGATCTCTTGGCTAAGATACTGGATTGTGTTAGGTTACTTGGCATTTTGTACCAAATCAATCTCCTGTTTACAAAGCTGAGGAAACATCCTGTTTATAGTGTCAAACTGGCTAGATTTTCTTTTGGGAGTTTGGGTTTGGCTCTAATATTTTTGGTAGTGAATAAATCCTACATGATCTTCAGCTTCCTGTTGTACTTGAGAAATCTTCAGTTTCATGCTTCCTTTTTGATCTGTGGCCCAGGCAGTGAGGGCCAACATCCGTATTTCTGCTTGGGCAGTCAGACCTCTGCATACTTGTAGATGGTGCAGGAGGACACACTTTTACCTTCTCTGCAAACTTCCTGCCAGTGTATTTTAGCTATTCTGTACATTGGGACTTAATGATATTAGATGCCGTAAAAAATATTTGTTAAACACTAGGCCCATGAAAAACTTGGAAAATAGGCATCCTGACCTTCGTTGCACTGAAACCAATGAAAAAACTTCTGTCAGCTCTTAGCACAGCAGCGTCAGGCTCACAGTCTACATGAACTCATACAGGATGAAAGAAAATGCTTGGGCATTCAGCGACAAGTTTCTTACAGGATCATTTAGGTTGGAAAAAAACTTTAAATCATAGAGTCCAACCATTAACCTGGCACACTGTCAAGTCCACCTCTAAACTACATCCCCAAACATCACATCTACACTTCTTTTAAATGCCTCCAGGGGCAGTGACCTGACTACTTCCTTGGACAGCCTGTTCCAATACATAATAGCCCCTTACGTGAAGAAATTTTTCCTAATATCCAGCCCTGGTGCAACTTGAGGCCTTGTTCACTTGTATTGCTTGTTACCTGGGAGAAGATGTGGCACTCAGTGCCATAGTCTAGCAACCGCAGCAGTGGGTCAAGGGTTGGACTTGATGATCTCTGAGGTCCCTTCCAACCCGGCCAATTCTATGATTCTATGATTCTAAGAGACCAACCCCCATCTCACTACATCAGGTCAGGTCATTGTAGAGAGTGATAAAAGAGTGTAGAGAGCCTCCTTTTCGTCAAATTAAACATCCCTCAGATGCTTCTTGTAAGACTTGTACTCTAGACCGTTCACAAGCTTTGTTGTCCTTCTCTGGACACGCCTCAGCACCTTGATGTATTTATTGTAGGAAGGGGTTTATGTAGGTAAGTCTTCCAGTATCCAGAGTTAAGATACTCAGTTGAAGTGTGTCCTGCTGCTTTTTCTCCTATACTGGCAATCTTACATGTTATACACAGGATATCCTACAAGAGACTTCAGTTGCAATACATTTCTAAACAAGACCTTAAGGAAACCTGTCAGTATTTTTCAATGTCTTTTATTGCTTCTGTTTGTTTTTTAATTTTAAAGAGGCTCCAAGTGTAATACGCGTGGGTTTTTGTTATTGCTTCTTCTTGGATCACTTGCAGATTTTTCTCATAGCTGAATGTATTTCTAAACTGATGTGACTCACGATAAAATTGGATTGAGGATAAAGCAGAGTCCAGGGCTGGTTAGGGAGAAGGGATAAAAATAGGTACACAGAATTTTGTTTACCAAAAATACTGTGGAATTTGGAAACCCTTTATTTACCACTGTGCCCTTACTTTTACAACCAGGAAGTTAATGGAAGGATAAAGCCTTTGCTTTAGCAAACCAGTGAGAGATGTATTGCATGACAGTGGCAAGTAGGTGGTAATAATGCCTTTAGATTCTTTGTGGAAATAGACCAACACAGCTTTTTAATCACGGTGTCTCAGCAGGGATAAACACTGATAAGAATGCTTTCAGTAACACATCCAGATGTCAGTAAAAGGATTTAAGACTTCATGACAGAAGCCTACTGAGGAACTGGTGCTTTGAGATCAATGGAAATCTCCAGAGTTATGGTACTGTTTCTTTTCTTCGGTAAGGTTGTGGGCCTGTTCCCTTGCTTCTGTACGTTGCTGTGTTAGGTTGCATGTTTGTAAGTCAGCACATTTTGCTGAATTTGCTTCATTGCTGTCCATATGGTGTGACCTGGGGCTCCCAACCCCCTGTGCCTGCCTGTATCACTGCTTTTCTGGTGAATAGCCACGTAGTTGTAAGAAGGGAAAAGATACTCTTTTCTCCTTCCATACTCATAATGTCAGAGAGCAGTTTTTTTGCCTGGATAGGTGTGGTTTTGGTTTGTTTGTTTTTACATCAAAGTCATCATTCATTAGATCCTGTAAAATTGGAGAAAAAGTTAACCTCTTCTAGAGATAACCTCTTCAAGAGAGAGAATTCCTCTGTCACATAGTAGGGATGTGGCTACTTATAGTATAGATGTGATCTGCCTTTACATAATAGCACATGCAAATGTGAACCTCCAAAGCAAGTTTCCTGACAGTGCACCCCACATTTACTGTACAGTACAGAGTGTCTTGAGTGGTGCTTCTGAGAAATGGGTGCAGCAGAGGAGACTTGTGACAGCTCTACCTTTGCAAGCACCCTTGAGTGATGCCAAGGTGTCTTGGGTCTGTCCTTAGACCTGCATGGCAGAGACAGGTTTTGATGTTACATCCCCATCTCCATACATGTAGCCTACTTCCCAAGAGCCCAACACACAATTAAATCCCTTGGTCTCATAACAACATGGAAAAAAGCGTCCATATAGAGAAGAAACTTTTTTGCACTGCAGAGGACTCTAATGCCGTATTCTAGGGCACATCTGAGGACCAGTCCTGGACTGGTGTCATTCCCACGGTGGCAAGCAGAGGAGGATGAGAAGTGGACCAGCATGACTGTTCAGCCTGCTTTTTTCCTAGTCCCCTAACCAGTCACAGCAGGACTTCACTGGGCATGCATTTGATGACACTTTTCTGTGGGCAGTAATGTTTTGTGGTGATACTTTATGTTTCACTGTAGGGTCTGAGTCCTGGCAGCTTGGAGAGGCAGAAGTGCCACCCAGTGCAGTCTTTACATGTGAGTAAAGACAGGAGAGCCTTATCAGGGTGCAGTCATCCTTAAAATACTGTGGCCTTGCTGTCTTTATTGTCCCACCTCCTGTCCATTTCCCTGCCCAGAGCTACTACAATTTTCCAAGCTCAGAGCTATGTGACATACTGAGGTGAAATAACAGGGCATGTGGATAGCCATTTTTTGGGGAACAATCATAAAAACCAACAGTGTAATGTACTGAATAAAAATTCTCTATCTTGGCTCTCATGAAGAGAGCTCTGAAGAGAGGCCCTGCGGTGTGGGAATTAAATAGCAAAGAAATCTCAAAAGAACAAAATAAACAAAAAAACCCAGAACCACAAAATGGGGAAACGGTTATCCTGGGTTTGGTTCTCTGCCTGTTCCTTGGGTTTGGTTTTGAAATCATAATGTGTCAGCTCAGTTTATTTTTTTGAGGAATGAATTTAAAAGCATTTCGATAAATACATGAAGGATGTTTTTCAAGTGTTGCAGGTGCTGCCTTTTATTTTTGTTCAAGGAGCTTGTCTCAGGATCTCTTTCTGTAGCTGTACAATGACAGTGCCATTTCCTGGTGCTACTGGTTTTTGTGCCATCACCAGGTTTTGAAGGACCTAAAATCAAGCCTTGTCAGCCAGACTGCTTTTCAGCTCAGCTTAGACAAACCATTAGTCAAAATAATGAGGAAAAAAAAAAAAAAAAAGACAGTCTTTTTTTTTTTTTATCTTTTAAATCAGATGAGAGAGAGAATTTATTTAGAATTCATTTCTAAATATGCTTTTGCAGTGAAGTGATTGCAAATTTAACTACACATCATTATAGTTATGGAAAATGAATTTCTAGCACTTATTTTCAAGAAGGCCTTTAAAGATGATTGGCTAAAACAGAACAGAAATACCCACAGCTGCCTTTTTTCTTTCTAGAGAGTATGGCCAAGCTGGTGGCCCAATATGTTTCCTGCTTCCCTTTCTGTTCACAAGTGTAGGAGACAAGCATTGCCTTTGCTTATTTATTCTAAATCAGTCTTGTTGATTTTTTAGTTTTATTTTACATTTACTGTGTCTAAAAGAAAAACTAAGCTTAAGAGACAAATCAGCATGAACTTCACAGTATTATAATGATTTTGTTGGCTTGATATTATTGGCAGTTTAAAATTTCTTAAAATTGCCGGCAAAAATAGAGTATCTGATGCCAGCACTGGAATCTGGGGGATTCTGTAAGTTGGTTTTGACAGTTTCTTACCCGTGCAGCAGCAGCTGGCACAGCTCTTCAGAGAGTGTGAGTGGGCCTGCTGAAGCTGACAAGAAGACACCAAGAGAGCTTCTGCTAGGGGTGTAGCTGAACTTCTATGAGAAAGTGGTGTTCCACATCTGAGACACACTTTACTTGCTTATGATGGGTACTAATAAGCAGTTCACACCTCTAAAGGTTGCTAGATGATTTCACAATGCAATACCCATTTTTTTCCTACGCATATGTGCCGTTTCTTTTAAAAAGTTGGTAAATTTTGACTTTTCAGTGCTGACATCTGAGGCTCAGAAAAACAAAATTGAAAACAGACTGACAGTACTGGGAGCTGAAAATTTCGAGTACCTGTCAAATCTCCACCTTTACTGTACTGAAAACAAAGCACTGCCCTCAAAAACCTTTTGCAAATATTTGCTTTTATAATAAGGCAAAGGAAAAAAATGAAAAAGAAAGAAATAAAAAAAAGATTTTAGCAACAGAGTAATTTCCGTTTCAGTTCTTGCCAGGGCAAAATTATCACCAGATTGACTAAACCTGTGGGGTTAACCTGAAATGTATTTTTTAAATGAAATTCTAAGTCACGTAAGGTATTAATTGACTACGCAGCTATCTTAAATGTACAAAATAAAGAAAACGGAAGAACTGAAAATGTTATCCTTCAGTTTGTTAGATGCATTGTAGGGCCACACATAGCAAAACTAAAGGGTAAAATTGTGCAAGTTGAGCATCTGCATTACCAGCCATGTATTGAGTGTCAGGGGAAAGACACAGGGAAGGAGCTGCAATCATGTCTCGGTTTCCCAGTGAATTTTCCCCTTAGGTGTACAAACACAGTGTGATAGGAAGGGTGTTACTGTAAACACAAACTAAGGCAGAGAGGTTGTAAAAAGCTGGATAGTGTGTTAAGACTCCTCCCTACTCCTACCAGAGTTCCTGCTCCATGTCTGGCTGATGAGCATGGAAGGGCATCCCCTCATTCCAGCCTGTGCTGGATGATGCTCCCTTCTGTCCCCTCCTGCCTCGAGAACTAAAGCCACAGCTTAGCCTTGTGCCAGCAAAAAATCCAATATATTAACAAATGTGACTTTATTTAGTTCCTTCATGTGATACGGTAGTTTTGCAAAGAGAAACATGTGTTCAGTCACTGTGTTCCTCACTGAGCCGTGTGGGAGAGCCAGTCCACATACACCTCAGATAAGGCAAATCTGTTGTGTAATTTTGTGTCCACATGTGCCATTTTCACTTCTCATGAAACCCAGGTGCTGGATGTATATCCTGTCTTCACCTTGCTCCCAAAACTGGGCATAATACAGTTTTTAATATTGTGTAATTGTGCTCTATTTGTACAAAAGTAATTTACTTGTAATTGTGACCTTTTTAATGTAGTGTGATTTCAGCTGCTGTTCACCTCCTACTAATGACTGGTAGATAAAATGGTAATCTCTTTTACAGCTTTTGTGTTGCAAAAGTTCTGGTGTTCAGATGTCTTAATTAGCAACTAATTTCCTCACTACACTGCATCTAATGTGCCAATTTTTAGACAACTTAACTGAGAGAAATCAAACTGTGAGGAAGCTCTCAATGCCAGAATTGAGTGAGATTCTTTATTCCAGTATTACTGCTGTTCCTAAGTTCATACTGTACAGCTTTATATTTGACTTCTATTAGAATAGAGGAGACGTAATAGAACTGCCTGAATGTATAATGGAAGTGGTTATGTACAGAAAAATTATGGCATTTCTCCCATGTGGTTAGCAGAGGAGAAAGGAATATTACAGAATACATGAGAGGCAGCATCTTCTTGTGTGCTTTCCTCCAGATCTGGTAGCTGGAGAGCATCCTGTGTGCAGAGAAAAGCTGTACTTAAGGAATCCTGAAAGTTGACAATTTGTGGCATTGTCTCTCACAGATCCATCAGGATCACTCAATCTTTTATAAGGTCTTTTATGCTCTAGTGCTTACTGTCTCTCCCTGTGATTATTATGGCAACTTCTGAACTAAAATTAGTTAATAAACCCCAGACAGCTTTTGTTGCCCTCCTCTTGGAGAAATCCTCTTCTGTCAAGATGATTGAGGCTTACTTTCTCGCTGCCACTGGTTGAGGGTGCAAAGTGGAGGTCTTGAGGCATTTTTTTGGAGATTTCTGGTTTCCAGTGCTCTCAAAGATCTGGCTTTGAGACTTTAATGATATTCTGTAACCTTCTCCTGCATCCTGTTTTTCTAAAAGAGATACTGTGTTTCCTGGTCTGAGCAATCCTGTATGTGCATGTCCCCATGTGGGTAGCAGCTACTCTGCCAGTGGAGAGGTAATCAAATGCCATGAAGTATTATGTGGTTGTAGTGCTGTGTGATCTGTGTTTCCATAGAGCATTCTAAAGATAACATGTGGCTTCTGTGCTGTAAATTTTGTTTTTCATTCCTGTCTCTTCCAGCCAGAATAATTTCAGAATAATCCTGCTATATTTGCCTATGTTTTGAAAAGAGTCCCTGCTGTGAACCAAAATACATTATCAGCCAGTGAGAAGGTTCCTAAGGTTCCTGTGTCACTTATAGTTAGGATTTATCTCCAATAAGTGCAAAGTGTTATCTATATATTTAGTTTCAGTATTCCTGGTAGTATGCATGGAACTGATGCTCCTTCTGAGTATCTGGGACCTAACTCCAAATTCAGGTGTCCAAGTGACAATTTTGCTGTAACAAGCCCTGCAACCTTCTATATAAACTCTATACAGGACTCTATTGTTGATAGACATAGAAAAACAGGTCATGCCTTCTTGCTTCTATAGCTTTGGAGCTGTCTAGACATAAAGCTTTTATACTGCAGTAATAAATGAGTTGTTCTTGGTTGTAATCATGTTTTATATTTCAATGAAATGTTTCTAACCCTATGTTGTTTTGGAAAATTGATGCCATATGATCTTGAGAAAAATAATAGCATTGTGAAGGTTGATTTACTTTTTACATTGTTTCCATATATTCCATTGCAAACTGAATGCTGGTGAGGCTGCTGTGCTCTGGAGAATATTCTGCATAATCCTTATAAAATCTGCAATTTTTTCTTCATGATTAGTTTTTGATGAAGTTTTTCCTTAAATATAGAGCTTGATTGTGTACCAAAAAAATTGCTAATCAAAAATGCAGCCTTTCTAGTTTGAAAAGGAAACCCATTTGAAATCATGACAGCTTATTTGAAGATGTGAGCAAAATTTGATACTTTACAATATATATCACAGGACTTTGAGCAACTGCAAAATGCTGTTTCATTGAGGTCTGTCTAATTCTGCTGCCGATTTCTTAATTTTTTATGAAACTGAAGAACTATTTGTAACCTTCAAGGTAAGCTCAAGTTTTGCAATCATACCACAGTGGAATGTAGTTCATTAAATATCCGTATTTTCTATATTTAGAGTAGATTGAATGTTGGTGTTCTTTTTGTTTGGTTTTTTTTCCAAAATCTGAGACTTCAATTACTTCTGTACATAAATTTTTCTTTCATTATTCTTGGTTTCAGTTTACCTGGGAAGTGTTGAGTGGGTATTCTTTTTCACTTTTTTTAAGATTGCTTAAAATTGAGAAAACAGTTTGGGTTTACAAAAAAAAAAAAACCAACCACAGAACAAACAGAACATGAACAGAATGATTAATTTTCTTTTTCATTCCATAGTTAAGAATAACTATAAGTGTATAATGCCAGCATTGCAAGATAAAAACCAACCATAATACAAATAGGAACATACCTGCACAGATGCATTCAAAAAGATTTAAATTTTTGCTTAATTTAATTCAGAGGCCCATGAATCATTTTAGAAATATTGTGGGTATTGTGTGAATAGCAGCACTGGGAGTTCATAAATAGGCAGTATTAGGAAGAAGTATTTTAGGAAGAAATTTCTAAGTGTCAGGTGGTGAGGCACTGGAACAGGTTGCCCAGGGAGGTTCTGAATGGCTCATCCTTGGAAGCATTCAAGGTCAGGTTGGATGGGTTGGATGAGCAACCTGGTCTAGAGGGAGGTGTCCCTACCCATGCAGAGGGGTTGGAACTGGATGATCTTTAAGGTCCCTTCCAATCCAAATCATTCTATGGTTCTACAATGATTTTATAAGTTCCTGTATTTACTAAGTCAAATTTGAATGCAAAGCATTTTACTGTACTTCCTTTTCTGACATTTTCAACACAAGGTAATTTTGTATATCTAAGAGCTATTTAAAATACTGGAAAATGCACGTGTTAATGGAATTCTGATTCCTATCAAAATACAGCCTGATGCAAATCACAGTTGAGCGATCATTTTCATTATTATGAATGTATTATCTGACATCTTGAAACATAAAATTCAGGATGTGCAATAAATATATGGTGAGACAAAGTAGCTTTAAATAATATTAGACATAGTTCGTCTTCCTAGGGAACAGAAAGAATTACCAGGTCTTGCTCTAAGTTATATTTAATAGCAGGCAAATATGTTCTTAATGGTTGTGTGTTTACATATTCTTTTAAAACAAACAATCCTGAAAATTAAAAAAGAAAACTGAGATTAAAATTACAGATATAAAGCTAGGTTTCCTACCTAGCCCTCAGATGTAAGTCAGCCCATATTCCCAGCTCCACAGTAGATCTGAAAATATGTCAAGTCAGTCACTTTATATTGGCTTTTGGCTGCAGGCCTTTGAAAAGTGTGTGCATGTCCTCATATATACGTAAATCTGGATGTGTGTATGTACCTGACTGACTTGTGCTTAAGGGTTTCTTAGACATTTACATTTATATCTGATCTGTGAGTTTAAATGGGGCCGAAATATAAGAGTTAGGGGAATAAGGCTCCTTTTACCAAACTATGGTGGTTTGAAAAATGACACATTTTGTTAAAGCTTCCCTTATAATTGAGGGGGAGAAAAATTCTCCTGCAGAGTGCAGTTTATCCCATTTGCTTGAGGTGCCCATCTTCAGGCAGAATGAATTGCCTTCTGCACGTGCTGTCTTTTTGCACTCAGTACAGAGCAGGTTCGGGGCAACTAGGTCACTAGCACAGCAAGCTCAGAGAAGTACCTAAAAATATTCCAGTTTTTATCACTCTGAGAAATGTGAGTTGGGACTTTTCAATGTCCTCAAAATTCTGCATCTTTTGGGATAAGATTGAAGATTTCTATAGTGTGATGAGCAATGGCATTATATGAGTTACTTCTGATTAGCAAGTGATACAAGTACATCACTCTGGGAGTGTGAGCTTCAAAAATAATATTCACTGCTATTGCTTTTGGGATGAAATGTGGAGGGTTGACACTACTGTTGTAATAACGGCAGGTTTACAATTAGATTTGACTCAGCCGTTGGTTTGTTTGTTGTTTTTTTTCAGGATCACAGACAGTTGTTAAATATCCTTAGACCAGCATATATTTGCGCAAGAGCTTGTGTTAGCAATTTTTTATATGTACGAAGGTCAATAAGATTAATAAGTGTCACCCTTGCCAGCTGTTTTAGTCCTCAGAATGGCACCAGACTGACTCACAGAGGAGGAATTTGTCGGAGGTTTCTAAAAGGGGCTGAAATAACTGCTTGTGAGGAAGCAGCTCTTGGTGGTGCCTGGTTGAAGGTACGCAGTCACGAAAGTTGAGCCAGAGGTTGCTGCAGAGTTGGAAGTATTGGGGGGGAGGTGGTAAAGAGGTTGGTTGAATGTCAACTCACAAACTGCCAGGAACGTTGTTAATCTTGTTGTAGGTTCACTGGAAGATACCCTTGGGTGTGGGATGATATGAAGATGTAAGGGCAGTATCAATCTACACTTTCTGAACCTGTTATGTCTCTGCGTTCTGGGTCTTTGCAGCTGTATCTTGGTGCTCAACTGAAGCCACTCTCCCCCCTTCTTTCCTCATCCTGACTGAGCCCACTCAGCCATAATGCTGACCAAGAGATCTGTGCCTGAACATCTCCTCCCCACAGCTCCGTGCAGCTGTAGCACCTGGTCACTGACTTCTCTATGTGCTCCAGCACCTCCGGCTACATAATGGGAGATAATTGGTGGCTGTCTGCCAGTCTTTTGTTTTAAGATACTGTTTTCTGTTGGTGATCAGCAGTTGTAAAAGCAAAAAAAAATAAATACTCCCCCACATATTTAGACATTGTTTTAGGATATATTTTATTGCTTAACATAAATCTATCTAAATGCAGATCTAAAATATCTAGATCTTACTATGTTAAGGCCTAACCTGGATTTAATGTAGTGAATTCAAATAAAATTTACTGCTTTGGACAGCAGAAGTAATGCAATCTGATCTCTTAAGGCTTTGTACCTCATTGATATGATATGCTGTGAAATGTGAGCTACATTTGAAACTTCTTCCAATGTTGAGGTATACGACAGTGTTCTCCCTCTGGATTGACTGCTGAACAGTGAGGATGAGGCTCATTTTCCTCCCCTGCTCCCAGGAATACATTAGTACAGTCTCTCTTCTCCCTGTTTTCCTTCCTGTCTTCAGAAAACTAACAGAACTGAAATACCTTTGAGGCTTTTATCATCAATTTAACCAACAGTTTCAGTAGTTATTAGGGAAGATCACAAATGGGAATATAAACATAAAGCATGTTCACACTGGTGATGTTATTGAGTGGTAAAGTATAAAAAAATAGATTTTGTGTATACCTAGAAGTCCATATATGGCAGGACTACAGAATTAAATCAGACCTCAGCATTGCTTGAGCTCTCATCCCACTGGAGTGTGGGATAAAGATATCAGTGACTTCAATGGGAATAGAATATTGAGAGCTTTCAGAAATCCCCATCCAGTCATATTTTTATTTCTCAGAGATTTGTGGTTATTTCAGGTAGTAGAATTTAAACATGTAAAGGAAGAAATTCAGAGTCAGGGCAAGTAGGGAATATTTTCTTTTCTTGAAAAAGAAGAGAAAAGGAATCTCTATTTTTAAAAATTTTAATAGTCAAAGAATTTAATGAAAGCAAGAGTCCAAAGAGATTCTCTGGCATTAAGAATGGACATAAGGTCTATATAACTAAACTTGTCAGTAAAGGTAATTAATATGTAATTCCCGTTTCAAAGGAGAACATATGCATAACAGATATCAGATTACAGACTTCATGGGAGAAGTAGAGAGGTAAATCACTTTTTAGATATTAGACTGAGATTTGAATCTCAGTAGGAAGGAATACTGTGGGTCTACAAGGTTTGTTTAGCAATGGCTCTGGATGTAAAATGATTGCAACTAGAAACTGAGGATCCTCTGTGCATCTGAGTGCTGTTTCTGGTTCACACTTGCTGCATTTACAACACAAATAAAACATTGTAGCTCAGTGTGCCCTCTTTCATCCTTTTCAAGAAAATATGCCTGTTCTTATTCAGCCCTTTACATGATTTCCTTCCAACTACTGGTGTTAAAAAGAAGTATTTGAAAGTTTGGACTTTTGTCCCCACAAATAGCTTGTAGTTTGAATGCTATAAATTTTGTCAGTTGTCCTCTCAAAGTTAAGCTTGAAAAGCTTTAGATTATGATACACCAGAAAAACCCCAAACCTGGGGAAATACAGACATGTCCACTGGGGACTTTTAAGTCTTTTTTACAGCTGTGAGGCATCGTTTATTTGGGTAAACACATTCCACATAAAAAGAAATGTAAGAGTTAGTCAATAGAAATGCAGAAGTGAGACCATGTATAAACACCAGTACAGAAAATGTAAGATGAGATTCTTTCTTTGACCCTCTTTGGGAATAGAAGATGGAACCCAATTTAACTGAAAAACAGTGTTTCTGTAGAGGTCTTGTAAGGATTTATATTCACAATAAATTTGCTTGCAAAAGTTCAGGTATGAGAAGACCTGAATCAGAATATTTCTAAAGGGTATTTGATTGCATCTAATGTGAGACAAATGGTTTAATAAGTTTTGAGCAATGCTGAGTCACTTCTGGATTTGACCACATGCCCTGGAAAATAATGACATTGCTACCTTTATTTCCCATGTGCAGAACTTGCCCCTGAATGAAACTGAAGAGAAACTATCATTAAATTAACTGAATGTTTCTAGGGCTATGAATCCAAATAGATTTTTTAAAAGCCTATAATCAAAAATATGGTTTCTTTTGTTATCAAATATTAAAAAAACACTTAGGCATACTGTAGTTTTAAATTGCCCTTTCAGGAACCTGGCACAAGGACTACCAGAAAAAAAGATGTTGAGATTGAATGGTGGATTTGGCCTGTTCTGGCAATTCAAATGGAGACATACAAACCAATAATCACAAAAGTTTGTCTTATTGATGTTAGATTAAACAGAAAAACAGAGGAAGATATGTAGAATATGTATGAGATAATTATTTGGACAAGCAGTGGCTGTTTGTCCTCTTCTCTGATTAGTATCTGTCGACACACTGAAAAAACCCCTTACTTGGATGTGATCTGAACCAGGGGATCTCAGCATCAGTCATAGCAGTATCAGTCATCTTTTGGTATGAATAGCAGTCCAAAGGCCAGTTCAGAATAAAGGAACAGAAGATAATAGCAGAGTGCCATATCTTAATTTTAGTCTATGCCTTGAAGGTTTTTAGCAGGTATTAAAAATAAAGCTAAGGTCCTAAATTCTCTTCCTGCATATTTCCATCTTTTCAGTTGGCATCTTCATGGGGTTCACAGCTGTTGGATGGCTTTCTTCTCCTCCTTACTGGCTTGATCTTAAAAAATACTGAGAATTGTGACTCAGGTGTAGCAACAAACATAAACAGCTTTAATCCTGGGAATAGATTATGCAGTGTCCCTCAAATTCTGCAAGCCTGTGGTCTCTACTGTAAGGTTTAGTCCACTTTCAAGGGCTTTTTGCCTTATGACTGGAATCTTCACTGCTTGATTGCCATCTCTCTTTCTTCATCTAAATTATTTATGCAGCTTATTCCCCTTTATAGCGTCAGGGAGGGATAAGAAGTCCCTCATGCTACCCAAAGTTTGACTTCTTGGGGTTTTTTTAATATGCTGTATGCTGCTGAATCAGCAATTTTTGCTGAGGCCTGAAATTTTGCTCATTAACAAAGCTGTATGTCTTCCTGCTAGGCAGTATTCCTAACATAATTTGCTACTTCTCACATTTGCTACTAAATCCCTTGCTAAAATTCACGTTTTATTCAATGTAAGATAGGTGCTGGTGTTTCACCTCTGTCCTTTCTAAGCTTACACTGCAGTTGGAAGGGCTGCCACAGTCCAAGTCCCTGTATACAGGTTAAGTGAGCTTCTTAAAAATAGTTAACTTCTGTGCTACTCCTGGTACTACTTGGGGGCTGTACCAAAGCTGCTTAGCAACCTTCCTTTAATTCTGGCCATGATTTGAATGTGCCAACTTTACATCTGCCTGCTCCCAGATGAACTCTGTCCTCTAGCTTGGGTGGTTCTCTCTCTTTGGAATTAACTCCTTGGTGTATTTATAGAAAATGATCATGTTAAGTATTGATGAGCCTTGGTAACAGGAGGATGTTCCAAGATGCTTTGTTTCCCATTCCCTTCTGGACTGCAGAACTAGCACACTGGTCTCCAGTTTTAGCACATGAAAACTGTACTGCTGTGCAAGTAGTGGCAACATATTAAGAGTGGTTGAAAACTTATAGAAGAGATAAATTAGGTTTTGTTTTCTATGTGTGTCATTAACAGATCACCCTTTTCCTAGGTGGCCTCCTGTTTGGTCATGTAGAAAGAGAATATATTGTGATCTCTCTTCCTATCTCATTGGTTCCAATTAGCTTAAAGGTTAAAAATACAGTTGTGGGGATGGATAAGCACACATGCAGGCTTAATGTGTTCACGTGAGAAACCAGCATTATTTTTGCCTGTAAATGTGCTGACCTGATACAAGATTACTTTGTATATTGAATGTTACTGTGCATGCTTCAAGCATAGTATAATTATTAAATTATAGCTCACCAAGTTCAAGTTTCATGTGCTTGAACGTACTAAGATAGTTTGAAAAAAATACATAAGTGAAAAATTTACGTGGAAACAGTTTAAAGGCCAGTTTTGTGCCTGTATAAAGGACTAGGTTTGTTTAGCATGGTCCTTTGCAGAGAGTGGAGATAATTATATTCTTTAAATATCAGGTCTATACAACCCATGGAAGTTAAGGGTCAGGGCTCTAATGTTTTGCCACTCTTGGATTTTATGTTGGCTAAAGTGGAAAAAAATGAGCAAGAAATCCTAGATGCTTAGGATTTGCTGGTTATTAAATACTTAGCAGAATTTCCCATCTGAGTCCCTCCTTCCAGAACCCATTTTTGAACCTCTTCTTTTTTAGGTCCTTACTTTTTGACCTTGATTCCAGAAAGCACTCAAGCGTATACTTCCATCCCATTAACTTCCATAGCGTTAAGCTTCTTTGTGTCCTTGTGTGTACATTGTAAACAAAGGCCTCATTGCAAAAGTTATGTGAACCAGTTGCCTGGAGGTGAAAATCTGTTTCCAAGATTCACTGTCTTACATAGAAGACCACAAAATGTGCTGCTATGTGCCAGCAAATAGAGCTAACGGTGCTCTTGGCAAAAGTTACATGTTGCTTCAGGGTGAAATGTGACCAATATTTGCATTTGTTTAGAATAACGTAATATGCTTGATATTATTATTCTTTGGGGTGGTTTTTTTTTTTTTTTTGGGGGGGGGTGTTTTTGGTTGTGTTTTTGATTGTTGTTTTGTTCTTCTATTAAGAGGAGGACTGTGATCTGAGAATGAAAAACGCTAACAAAAACATTGTAAAAAAAGAAGAATGAATACTATTTTAGGGTGAAAAGACTTTGAGGAATCTTTCTCTTACCCTGAAACCTATTTACCCTTCATCTGTGTGTTATCATTATTCCCAAGGTGGTTGCTGATCACCATGTGGATATTGAGTTGTAAGACTGATCTCATCAACTCAGAGCATGGTGATATTGGGCTGATGGTTGGACTTGATGATCTTAGAGGCCTTTTCCAACATTATTGATTCTATAATCCTATTAATTCTCTCAGCTCTGAACAAAAGCTTCATTTTTTGAGTCTTCAAAACCTTTCTCTGGTTTCATGCCACTGTAGTTTGAATTATTTCAGCAGAAGTAGGATGCTGCAGAAGAATGGCCTGATGTGTTAGGCCTGTAATGCTGATAATGTCCTTTCAAATAATGGCATTGCAGTGAACTTAGCATGCTCTTATATACAGAGGTTCATTTGTTGTAGGTTAGTTATTCTGCAAGAGGAGTTCCTGCAGAACTTGTGAGCAAATTAGAGACCAGAAGAAAACAGTAATCTGCTTCATTGCAGTGATACGCTTCTGATTATGTTTAGAGCAAATTTTTGTTTCACTACTTAAAAATCCTATTTTTAAACACTTAAAATTGCTAGAATCCATTAATAAGTTATCCACTGGTTTGGAGTTTAATTTGATCTCATTTTCAGCCTCAGTTTGTCTAGACTTGTTTTTCAGTTGTAGCAGCTTGTGGTGCCTCAACTACAAATATTTGCAATAAAGACAATGGGACAGAAGATGTGTACTGGCTATGAAAATGTTCAGGATGTGAATTTGTTCTAGTGTGAAAGTCTAATCCCAGTTTTTTAAATCAGTAAGACAAGCATGTTTGTTATTTCAGCTGTCATGGTTTAACACTGGGCTGGCCATTAACAAATGACAGATGCTCTCTATTAATCCCCCTCCCCTCAATGATAAAGAAAGGAGAGAGAATAAGGGAGAGAGATTACGAGTTGTAAACTAAACTAAACTAAACATCTTTAATGGAATAATAATGATAAAAAAGGAACAATAATTAAATATATACAAATATACAGAAAATGGCACCTCTTCTCTTTCTCCCCAGTAGCATTCACATCACCACTGAGGCTACAGGGCAGCCCTGGGAAAGGCCAGGCTGGAGTCCTGGAGTCAGCAGCAGTCAGGAGCTGGAGGCAGGAACACACAGATATGGGCTGGCACGGATCAGGACCACAGGCAGCTGAATGGATCCTCCCAGGATGCCAAAGAAAGCTGGAAGATGCAAAGAAGGAAAGGAGCCAAAGGGAAGGGGCTTGACCTTCATGATCCCTCGAATTTGTACTGAGTATGACACATATGGGATGGAATACTCTGGTCAATTTTGGTCACCTGCCTTGTCCACTCCCCCATAAAGGAGGTTGCAGGTGTGAGCCCTTTACTTCCTTTCTCTTTCTGGAGCACAATATGTTTCTCAGAACCGAGCAGTGGCCTTGGTCCTGCAGACCATTTTCTAACTGTGACTGTAAACATTGAGCATTATCAGTCCCAGTTGCAGACAATGACTGGGAAACTTGCTGTTAATTTCAGCAAGTACAGCTACTTAGAAGAGACTCAGCTGAGAGTAAAATTAGCTCTATCCTGTCCCAAACCAGGACATTCACCTGTGTGGCTGACCTGGTGTTCCAAGATTTCACACTTTATTAATAAACTTTAAAATCTGATGTAATATGAAATCAAATACCCCTGTTATACCTGTGTGAGGTATATACTAAGATGATTTCTGACTCAGAGCAGCTTACCATGTGCTGGTGAGAAGCAAGATCACAGGACAGCTGCTCTGCCAAAAGTGCATACTTTGCTTTTCATCTTGGACCCTCTAGTGAAGGTTATTATGAATAAAATTTCTACCCTGGCTACTTTTCTGGCTCTGTTCCTTTCCATTTGGGAGAACTGTGGAACTAGCTACTTTTGAGATGATAAAAGGAGACCTGTATCTCCTGTCTTCCACCTGCTAAAGACTGTTGTCTATCTTCCAAACTCCTCTCCTCTCTGTCCTCCTTACAGCTGAAGGAAGTCTCATATAAAACTTCAGAAATGTGGATCCTTGGGATTCGTGCTTGTCAGTCCCCAGAAACCTGGATTGCTGTAGGACAGCAATAGACAATAGATGTACAGCTATTTAAACCATGGGCTCTGAAGGACAGGATTTTATGTGAACATCTTTTTTTTTCTTTCTTTCTGTTTTTTTTATAACATGATCAGAGATCTGTAAGTTTGGTCTAGGGAGGATCTGCATAAGACCTCTCCTTCCAGCATGGTCATCCTTCAGATTTGGTGTGGCCTCATGAGTCATGGTTTGCCCCACATGTAACCACTCTGAGCCATTAGTTCTTGCTTAACAGAACCTTAGGATTTTTATATAGGACATCAATTCTGGAAAAAGGACATTAGGAACTTAGCTGGAAATTATATTAATGTATCAATTGTTCTAATGAAGCTTTTGAAGAACAAGAAAATACTCTGGAAAGCCTGAGACCCCTTCAGATTCTGGGATGACTGAATTTCAAATAGTTTCTCAAAAAAGAACAGTAGACTGTGGAGGTGGCAAGCTTTCTGGTGAGAGATTATTTCCAATGATGCCTAACATGCCAGCAAAACAGTAAAATTTGGCAGAGATCTCTCTGCAAGCAGTGTTAAATATTATGCTGGAAAATGCTAGCATGTGTTAACAATTAGTGATTAGAGGAAAAATGCTGATGAAATAATTTGCCAGAAAGGATGCAAAATAGAAAGTGATATCATCTTGTTTACTGGAGACTCAGTGGAACCACGGCTTGCAGGGTGTTCAGAGGCACATATGTACATAGATGTTGCCTCAAGCTGCCTTACAGCTATTGGTTTTTTTGTTCTCATTGAAGAATGTCCCACTGAAATGGAGTGGAGCTGGTGACACCTTTCAGTTCATCTCACTTAATGATTGAAGGAGTGTTTACATGAAGCTAGGTGTTTGGTTTCTCTCCATAGGCAATGATCAATGACATGCTCATTCTGAGAGGCTTTACCCTGCTGATGTTAAGGCAAGGTAATATTAATCCCTTTTTTTTTTTTTTTTTTTTTTTTTTTTTTTTTTTTTCTGCATCACCTTAACTATTAGCATTTTAGAGCACAGGTGTTTCTTAATTTCCATTCAATGAAAAACTGGTTAGGGCATTTTCTTGATCTATGACCTGTCTTCTTCCTTATTTTTCTTTAATTAACAGGTCTATTTCTTTCCCTTTCCCTTTCCCTTTCCCTTTCCCTTTCCCTTTCCCTTTCCCTTTTCCTTTTCCTTTCCCCTTCCCCTTCCCCTTCCCTTTCCCCTTTCCCTTTCCCTTCCCCTTCCCCTTCCCCTTCCCTTTTATTTATTTATTTATTTGCCCTAGTCCATAGAGAAAATCATAGGATCATAGGATGATTTGTGTTGGAAGGGACCTTACAGAGCATCTAGGTCCAACAACCCTACCATGGCCATGGACACTTCTAACTAGACCAGGCTGCTCCAAGCTCCATCCAGCCTGGCCTTGAATGCTTCCAGGGATAGGGTATCCGCAGCTTCTCAGGGCAACCTGTGCCAGTGTCTCACCTCCCTCACATAAAGAATTTATTCCTTATGTCTACCCTAAATTACCCTCTTCAATCCTAAATTACCCTTCCAGCTTCAGTCCGTTAACTCTTGTCACTGCTCGCCCCTTTTAAAAAGCCTCTCTACAGCTTTCTTGTAGACACCCTTCAGGTACTGGAAGGCCTCTGTAAGGTCACTCCAGGGCCTTCTCCAGGCTGAACAACCCCAAATTTCTCAGCTTGTCTTTGTAGGACAGCTTAAATTTAGTTTACTTTACTTTTTCGACTACATTTCTAAGTGCAATTATATGCTAGGTCATGTGTTGCTCTGAAGAGCTTGTAGCACATCCTAAATGTTGCCCAACTGGGACCAGAAAGGGCCAGGATGGAGGACAGCATGGAAAAGCTGAAAGCTACAATGAGCTGCATATTTCTTTGTCTGTGTCTTGTTACCAGAGATAATATAATTAATATATGATAGAAGAGTCTGTGAAAAGATAGAGAGTAAAGGATGCATAAGAAATGTAAAAGAAATGGGAATCCAAAATATTTTTCTGATAGCCTGACCCCCCCAAATAGGTTCAATAGTCTAGACTAAATTTGCTTTTCCTTGTAATTTAGCAGAAATTAATTTGGTGCCTTAAATCTTGCACATCAGAAGCCAGAGAAAATCATGAAGCAAACACAGGTTAATGTGAGGGGCAGCAGAAGGTGAACGGTGGGATGGATGAAGGCACTCAGGTGTGATCATGAGGGTACTCACTGTTTTTTTTTCCTTAAAAGTTCTAGCTCCTGGTTGTGCCATCTGGCAACTTCCTCAAATGGATGATAATTTTAGTGTAACAATAGATAAGAATGAGAAATGGGTATTGTCAAATTTTTCCTAACTGAAGTTGGTGCAGTGCTTACTTGAGGTTAAACAAAAAAGTGAAGCCATCCTGAAAAATTATGTTTTCTTTCTGTAAAAGCATTAAATTAAACATTCTGTGTATATCATGTATTTTAGAAATATTTTATGAGAGTTTGAAAGAGTGCAGTGTTGTTTTTTATATATTCCTGCTTGTAAAAACAACAGCATTTAGTGGGATGAATAATGCAGGGGTGTGGGGGGGAAGCTGAAACAGCATCATCACTTTTCAATAAAACATTACTGTCATTTCATTAATCAGATGCATCAGTTGAGAGATGTCAACTGGCTAGTTCTTTTCTGCTTTAATGTCATGCAGACACTGCAATAGAAGATAGAGATGAAACAATGGACAAAGCACACATCATTATAATGCTTAGGATTCCACATCATGGATTTTTTTATGTTACATATTTATACAGAAGTTGATCTTAGAAATTTTATAAATTTCTTGGAAAAAATGAAACAGTCCTATTTTACATATTCTTATGCACTTTAAATATGTTGGACTCATTTATGAGTCGTAGTAAATATATTAATGACTCTTCTCATTGGTGGAGTGTAAAGATAGATGTACTAAGAACAACTAAGCAAATAAGCAAAAGTGATTTTGGAGATCATATGATGAAAAGTAAGAACAGCTCTCAGATCTGGAGGTTCAGTAGCTGGAAGCTTTTTTTACTAAATTGCATCATCATCATGTTTTTTTGTTTTGTGGTTTGGTGCTCTTTTCTCCCAACTCTCCCTACTTGGTCTCTCCCTTTTACTACATTCAGTTTATTTATGCTCTTGACCTCACTGTCCCCATGCTTTCATCCCTTCTGTCCATTCTTCACCCACTCCTGTGTTTCTTTTTCTTTGGCTTCTTCTCAAGAGCTACACTGCAACATCAGTGGATGAAACACAGTTGCATAAAAATAATTTTTGGTATCTCTTTTCCCCAAGGAGCATGAACTGACCTTTAATTTAGAGATGTCTGTCTTAGTTGCTGGTCTACAACCATTCTCTAGTGTGGATATCTTTCTTTCCAAGTACTAATGACAATAGGAAGTGCCAACACTCAGAGGAAGGTCCCAAAGGTCAGGAGGCAATGAGCTGGGGGGGGAAGAACAGCCTGAGCTGCAGCTGGGGCTGTCGAGGTTAGGAACAGAGCAGGAGCACAGGGGAGCTCCTTCACCTGCAGTTGCACAGGAGGTGGACATTAGACCTGGCTGTCTGCAGCTTGAGGTCCAGCTCCAGTCAGCATCAGATATGGGTGGAACTCTACTGGGCAAAAGATTTGTTTCCTACAGTCTGATACTTGTATGTTTGGAAATTCACTGCAAGTAGGTTTGGTTTAAAGTACTCCAATTTCACTAAATGGCTGCTGCAGCAAAACTTGTTTTACGAATAATAGATGTGCCTTTTACATCATCCAGGGACACTGCAGCCATTCAGTTCCCTTTTACATAAAGGAGGGGAGATTTCAGGGCCTCAGGGATGAATGTTAACATTTCTTTGTCTTATCCTTTCTGATTTTTTGTTATAACTTGTGGCATAATAGTGATAATAGCTTGAGTGTACTGTTTTTCTCAGCAATAAACCATGTGATAAACTACTGATCCTTTTGTCTCTTAATTTGCCCCGTTGGCAGCCACATTAAGGCTTTTTGCATAGCATGGTGATAGTTTTATTACTTTATTCAATTAAAACAGCAGACAACCTGAATGAAGGATGGAGGTACAAATGTAGTTCACATCTGATGCCCAGAAAATCTGGTGTCTGGAGCTGGATATTGATTCTAACACACACAGTGTCATCTTTGCATCTGTGCCTGGTCATTCCAGCCCTTGTGACTACAGAGGAAATCCAGACATTTAATTTAGACTGGACAGAGGCTTATCTTAGCTAGTGAGTAACAATTTTCCCTTGACTGCAAGGACTGCATTTGCATATACCCAATGTAATTTTGGACTAGCTTGATTATGTGTTGCCACCAATGTAAGTACAAAGCTCAGGACAGGGTGGGTAGGCTTGCTCAAGCAGCTGGATAGATGCTTTGGTATTTAGTTCATCCTAAGCTTTGTGCTGTTGCACCTGTACTGTTACGTCTATCCAGATTTATATCCTCTAAGGACAGTGCAGTCATTTCCACAAGCTGCCATGGCTGCAGACTGTGGTATAGTCACTTCCACATTCTTCATTTTCTGAGATGAGATCTGTCTGGAAGATACTGGATATGTAATATCTCTGGAAGTTTGTGACTTGTATCCATGTAAGCTCAAGATATTACTGTGTAAAAGCTGAGTAGAACTAGTTATTTCATCAGTTATTCCATCTCACCCTCAAGGCTGTACTGTTTTAATATGGTATTTTAAGAGAGATTTTTTTTTTTTAATGTCAGGTTATTGTGCTATGAGCAGCTACCTCTTTATACAAAATACCTAAAGAAATAGAATTTTTAATAAATACTTTTCTTTGGGGTTTGTTAAATGAGACCAATTGATGTAGCATAATTAATTTGACATATAATATTAGCCAATCAATTGCCTCAAACTGCTCATAAGTTGGTGACTGCAGAAAGAAAACAGAGGCTAAATGCCTTGTTCAGAGCCATAAAGACAGTCAGGGCCTAATGCAAAGTAGTTCCTGGCTTTCCTGCTGCAGTCTCTTGCACACAGAGAGGTTATTTTCAGTTGTGCATAGACTGCAATAGTGCAAAGAGTCAGACCAAAGAATATAAAATCAGAGGATATCTAGAGGCATTTTTTCTGCTACACTCTTCCAGCTTTCAGTAAATGATACTACAAACACTTGCTGAGCCATAGTTTGCATACAAGTGATCATATTTTACAGCTTGTGATGAATCCATCCTCCTCAAATGTCTAATCCTCTTTTTAACTGATTTAAACCACTAGCCTCTTCCTTATCCTGTAACCATGATCTTCATGAGGTAATTATGTGCTGTATAGAAACTATTTCATTTTGCTGGGTGTGAGTGTATCTTACTGCCTGTATTCCAGAATATCAGTCTTCTTGACTCGTATGTGATTTCAATCCTGTCCCTTTGCAGTTGGTATGAGATGCTGGAGAGCAGGGCCTGGGGTGCCTGGCTGTGCTTGTGCAGGTGGTGACTGTCCTTTTGCTTCTCAGGAGCCAGAGAGCACACAGCTGGAGTCACTGGCCTCTCCACTTGAGATTCCCTGGATATGGGAAAGTAAAGGAATATACTTTTCATACCCAAACATTTCTTGGCCTGCTTTCTTTTCACAGAAAAAAACCTGTCAGTGGCACTTCAGTTGCCTGCAATGAGACTGTATTCAGTGTCTTGCTTTCCCTATAACCTCTGTATTTCACACATACTGTATCTTTTTCATCCTAAGAATGGAAAAGCATTTAATGCTTAAACCTATCAGACAGTTACTTCAGTTAGTTTTCACAAACCCACTAAAAATCCTTAGTCCTGGTAATTACAAAAGAGAAAATTAAAGTCATATATAAGCAATCTTTGATACACAACCAATTATCCACTTTATTGTGGACAGTGATAGTACACTAGGTGAGGATTAATATTCATGCAGATCTGAATGGTTGTTATTGTTCCTTTTTAATACTAGGTAATGGGGTGTGTGTCTGTGATGATGTGTTTTAATGCTGGACTGTTTTCTTTTGCCTCCATGAGAGAAATAAGTGGGGAAAAGGCTGCTTTTTTTGTTAAACACTGTGACAATGGTGCAGGTCCTCCTGCCATGATGGGTCCCTGCAGCAGGAGAGGGACCCTGAAAGTGCAGCAGCAGCATCTCTGCAGGACTGTGTCTTCCCGTGTCTACCAGCATGGCTCTGAATTGCTTAAGAGCACTAAAAGCATATTTTCAATGTTTTTCCTTGTTCACTTTCCAGGCAGAATTCCCTTCTGTCGAAAGATGACATTTTCCTGCTTTCTCTTGCTTTTCCATTGAAGACCTTTCCCCATGCCTTCCCACAGCAGCTGTACACAAGAACATCTCTGTGCAGCTCAGCTCATGCTTTTCAGGACATAAGATTTCCCTTTTCTCTCATCCTCACACAAACAGGAGGGGAGGTGGCAGGTGCTCCATCTCTTTACTGTGCTGGGCAGCCAGCCAGCCATTCGTGGAGAACATTTCACCTTTTGAAAGGATCTAACAGTGGAGGGAAAAATGTCATTGTAAGACCTTTCAAGTGTTTTTGGACCTCTACTGAGCTAGCAGACGACAATCTCAAATAAATTCTATAGGCATAAAATGCCTGCTGAAAACTCATGTAACTTTTAATAGAAAATAAGAAAAAAATACATGCTGTATTTGGAACATGCTCTACACTAAAAAGCCATCTATCTGTTGTATTTTATATGTGATAGGTCAAAATGTTAATAGAAAGTTTAACACTGTCTAATAAATCCTGTAGCTTTTTAGAGTAATTCTTCTTGAACTCCTGACATTTCTATAAATCCTGTATGTGGAATACCTGTTCTGTTGCCTGCTGTGCTACAGCATGTCTTGCTTTGTAGTGTTTTTGTTATAGTGCACTGATTATCCATGGTGCTATCTCATGCCATCTCCCCCAGTGATGTTTTCTCTACCCCAAAGATTAAATTCTGCTGTAAAATGATGATTCTTAATGAGATAATTGATCATCCTGTCATGCATAGAGCTTGGACTTCAGAGATACTGCTTTGTCAAGCTCCCAGCCAGGAGCTACATCTTGGGTGTTGGTGAGGGATGGCTCCACACTCACCAGCACTAGCAGCAAAGGCCCAGGAATCTTGTTTTTGTCTGTAAAACTCCTTGTGCTGAAGACATACAGGGCCACCCCAGAAGAAGCAAACAAGATAAACAAAACAGCTAACTCTGGCTTTGCCATGGGGAGCCAGGATGCTTCAGCACCTTCTGTTTCCTCACAGAGGACCCTGGCAGTTAATTAAGGTTCCTTGAGTTCAGAACTCCTGTGACACACAGCGAGGGCTGCAGTCATCAAGATCATAGAATCATAGAATCATAGAATCCTAGGGGTTGGAAGGGACCTTGAAAGATCATCTAGTCCATGCTTGATCTCATAGGAGCAGTTGTGAGTCTGTGTCAGGTACCCTGTGCTGCTGGGTACTGATCCCCTGCCAAGGCAGCATGGAGAAGAGGGAAGGAGCTGGCACTGCTCAAGGTGCCCAGTTTTGGGATTGTGACTTTCTCTTTGCACTGGGAGCCAGGGGATGCAATGAACCACTAGTCTTCCTCTGGACCACAGAAACAGGTGGGCACCCAGGTGTGAGGGGAGCAGTGGGAGGCATGGGTACCACTCCTCTCCTCTGCAGCACCTCAGGAACAGCAAAGCAGTAGTCATATGCTGTAGTCATACATACTGTGTGTGGTCATATTCTGTGGAATAAGGTCTCTTGTTGGTTTTTTTGTTGTTTTTGGGGTTTTTTTGCATGGAGCACAGAAGGCTGTTTACACAGATAAAGCCCTGAATAATTTCCATTTTAAATTAGTTGAAATAAAGCATCCCAGCATTGTTTGAGCATTCCTGTCCCACTGACAGTAGTAACTCTGCTGCTTCGTACCCTGCGGTATGGAAAGGGGTTGGGTTTTCTAGTGCCAGACCATGCAATTCAGGCAGACTCTCTGACTGTCACAACAGTAGTCTTTTTCTTGTACCCAAACAATATTTGACATGAACAAACTTCCTTTACATATTGAAATTTTTATGAAGTAGAATATTTGAAGAAATCTGTCGAAGAAAACTGTTTGAATGTCTCCAGACATTGTATAGCTGCAAATAGCAGCCAACCACTCCATCCAGGGAGTCTGCCAGCCCTTCATGTCCAGTACATCACTTAGAGAAATGCTGGTGCATCAAGTGAAACGCAGTGCTGTTTCAGGAGATGCACCCAAGAGGCTGTTAGTTACATCACAGCATTCAAGTTTCTCCGGTGATGGTACTTTATCTCTCTCATGCAGTCATACAGCAGCATTAAGAAATGACTGCATAACTCAGTGTCAGGTGAATCTTTTTTTTTTTTTCCTTTTTTCTTCTGGATACTAATTAAGAAACATAATTTGTCTTGTCGGAGTAATAAAGAACCCTTTGTATGTTAAACTGTTTATTAAGTTTTCAGCTTAAAGAATTTTAATAGAAAGCAAATACTGCAGTAACCTGTTCTCTAGAAGTAGAATCCTTCACACTGACTTGTCACATTTGCTTCTTTTTTTATTTACGTGGAGTTATTTTTTCTTAGTTTCAGTGATCATGTACTGATAGGAATCTGCTTCTTAGAGAGCAGTTTTGAACACTTCCTCCTGCCTCTTGTTCCTGTTGATTTAAGTTTTCAGTCCATTTCATTGAAGTATATGTCGTTTTCTATAGTCAGAAGGAACCTCCAAAGCTCAGCTCAGCTCCATCACTTTTGCATCACTGCAGAGAAGGTAGGATAGTATTGTCCCCGCCACTTGGAAAAGAAAAATTAATGTAAAGAGTCTGCGGGCAATGTTCAAGTTGTAGGAAGCCTGAGACTTTGCTGGGATTCAGGTTTGTAGTAGAGCAGTGTTTTGATGTCAGAGTACAGCAGTGAAGAAGACCACAGTACTACATTCTTGTGTGGAGCATGAAGTCTACACAGCAAACTCTTGTCTTAGGCTTTCCAACAACTAAACCTGCTCCCCATGTATTTGCAGGACAGTCCTGCATCCTCTGTCCCTTCCTGGGACTCTGCAGGTCAAATGCAGCAAAGGGGAGCATCTGTAGGGCTGCACTGCAGTTTCTCTCTCTTCAAACAAAGCACCTTCCCCAGCAGCAGTTTTGCTCTGTAAGCAAAGCCCTCCCCTTCTGCAAGCTGTCAAGTGGCAACTTGGAGTTAGCATCTCTTTTGTGACCCAGAAACACCAGGTTCACTCAGATCCTTTTCAGATGCAGATCAGATACATTTTCATAAATAAGCAAAAAGAATAATGCAATTCTCATGGGATAATAATAATTTTCTCCTATTTTTTCAAATCACAGCTTTTCAGATTAGCTGAACAGCATCCAAAACCAGCATTTTTAAAATGTTGGTAAAGTGTCCAAGCTACCTTACATATGTAGAATATTTAAGTAATTCTTTTCTATAAGTTTTATAATTTAAAACAAAATGACGAATTAAACAAAAGAGCTTGGTAATTAATTATTTGATCTGCATCTTTCTGATAGCTGCCTTAAGGATTTTGGAACTGCAGTGCTCACCCTCTCACCCTGTGCTTTTGTTCACAAGATGAAATCAAAAAGCAAGCTGTCTTTAAAACCTTCTGGTTTGGATTTTTTTTGTTGTTGTTTGTATGGTTGGTTTGGTTCGTTTTTTTTCCTTCTTTGTTGATTTCAACTTGGAATGAATTATTCAGTGAACCACAAATATTTAAATAAACTGTCAAGAAAGATACATTATCTCTATCTTTGCAGAAGAGAATTGAGCTGTCAGAATCTGTTTTAGCACTTCTTATGCTGGGTACTTAAACACTGTCTTGCATTTGACTTGTAACTAATAAACCACTGTAGATGTCTGACTTGTTTTAAAACTTTGACAATAGGCATGTACTGTTTCGGCTACTCAGTGTTACTAAAATGATATCAATATTTTATGTTTTCATACCTATAATTGTTTTTCATTTGAATTTAATTTATTAGAGATAATTGCTTTCAAATGCAACAGCATCATTTTAAAAAATAATGAGTGGGTTTTATTTGGCCTTTTCTTAATTGATTCTTACTCAGCTGTAGTTGGCCAAGATGCATCCTGGAGAGCCAAGGTCTATCAGTTTCTAGTTCTTAGACTACAGCTGAAGCTTGTGCAGAGGCACAGGATCCCTAACCACCCATTCAGTTGACAATGGTCTTTTTATAATTCTCAGTCTTTTTTTTTTTAGATCTGGTCTTCATTGCAGACTTTCCTACGATGAGTTCAGGGGGGCATTATGTAGGAATGGTGTGTTCTTGGCTGTCTGCTCCATGCATGTCCACATTACCATCTCCTGCATGATTCGCAATATTCACAAATAACTTCACCCAGCCTTTGTGAGGCTTTTAAATTGTTCTGTGTCAGGGACTCTATAGTAATTCCTCTTCTCTTTTTATTATGGCACGTGAAAACTACTCGGAAACTGTGTATTCTTCAAAGCAGTGCTTATTCAAGCTAGCTTTCTAGTCTTTGCTCATTTGCAAGCATGGAAAAGAGAGTTTCTCCCATCTTTCGGTCTACAGTCTGAATGTCCCCATGTCTTCTGTCTTTTCTTTTGTTTTCTTTTGTACTATGGAGCATTCTTTCTTCTGTGATGTATTTCTGGCGATCCCAGATGTTCATGAGGAACTCTGTTGTCAGAGTACCTGCAAAGCAGCTGAGCTGGGAAAACAGTAGTATAACAATTTTGACAGGTTGAGCAAACATTTAATGAGGATCAAGAGAGCACATAAGTGAGGCTGTAAGAAGCTCCAAAAGTTCTCTCTTTCCCCTCTGGCTCTCATCCCTCTTTGCTTGGTACAGAGAAGCTGAAGCCAGCTGTGTTCTAGTATTTGAATGCAGAAAGTTATCACAGCTGATTCTTATCCCTGACACGGTCTCTGTGTACTCCTGTCAGCACAGAAGTGCTACAAACATACTGCAGTGGGGCAAGGGGAGCAATCCCCTAACATAGGAATCACGGAAGCCAGGAATTCAGTGGCTTTTTCACATCCCCACCACAGACCCCACTGTGAAAGTCAGAGAGCAAGCTCCCATTCACTGCTACAGAACTCGGGACCACAGATGAAGCCAGGGATTGCCCTGAACTGATGCAGACCATTTTTTTTCTAGCTTTGGTTTGGCAGCTGTTTCGCTCCTTGCACTTTTCTTAAACTTGTGTAGGAAAGAAGGTACGTGAAAAATGGCATTCTCTGGTGGGAATTTACATCATTCAACTTTGTTCATTTAAAAGTTAACACATCCCTTTCTAAGGTGCACAGAGTGTGAACTCCTTACCAGGGCAGCCTGTCTTTGCTGGCTACAGAAAAATCCTCAAAGTGACGGATACCTCTGCTTTAGATAACTATACTTGGATGAACCCCACCTTGTGTAATGTAATATGTATTTATTTTCTACTTGTTTGGAGGAGAGAGGAGAGAAACTTCTGCATGTGCGTACAAGCTGGTACCTATCTTGGACTCAAAGTGGAAAGAAAAAGAAGGAGTGATCTCTGTGATCTCTCTGTTCTTCTCTGTGAGAGTTTTAGTTCAGAGGTTGTTGTGTGACACAAATGAGAAAGCTCAGCCTGTCTGATCAGAAAACGAGAGCAACCAAGTATCAGTTCAGCCTTCCTTTTCTGGAATTCATTACTAAAAAATTCTGGGTCTTTGCAAGAGCCTGCATTCCTCTCTGTTTTAGTTTTGGTTTCATGGTGGCTTTTCTTGTTGAGAAGCTTTATGATCTTTCTGTTCCCCAACCTAAAAGCAAACAGTGGCCAATATAAGTGTTGAATCTTGTTAACTACAAAACTGCCAGCTATCTCATCCCAGTTGCTCTGGAAGCTCCAGCTTCCCACCTCTGTCATATGTCCCTTCTGCTGAGGTCTCTCTGGGATATGCGCCAGGCCGCAGCCATGCTGAGGGCTGGCAACTTCTCCTCTGGCACATGGAGGCAAGCTCTGCCTCCAGACTCAAGCCCAGCAAGAATGAGACTGAGGAGAGCTCAGCTCAAGGGCTGGGAGTGAATTTCCTTTGGCCTGGAGGAGGCTTTTTTTTTTTTTGCAAGCAGCACACCAGATGGCCATTTCAATCCCTGGATGATACCAGATATTTGCTGTGAGTGGAACTACAGAAGTGGCCAGAGTTACAAGAAGCCTGTCAAAAGCAAAACAGTATTGAGTTGTGGTACTTTGCCAAAACATGTTAGGCACAGATATTGTAACACTGTCTTGTCTGTTAAGCCAATATAAAAGATGAAAGTGGGTTGAGCACAAGTTCAAGCACTAGGCTGGAGGTTCACTCCAGCTGAGAGGCAGCAATTACAGCGTATCTGTGGGCAGCAAGAGCTGCCAGACCATTCAAAAGCTTTATGAAGAACTACAGATTGTTCTCAGAAGAATATATGTTACAACTCTTGTTTATTTTTCATTACATTCATGAAGTGACTGATTCTTCACATCTCACTGAGTAGTGGAGCGAACAGTCCTTGGGCTGATGCAAGGCACTTTTCAGTGCTCTAATAACCTGATCGCAGGGTTATCACAGCCTGTGAGGGCTGGAATAGCTATCCTAGGCCTAGAATCATAGAATACTCTGAGTTGGAAGGAACCCATAAAGATTATCAAGTCCAACTCCTGTCCCTCTGTAGGGCACCTCCAGAATCACATCGTGTGCCTGAGAGTCATCCACATGCTTCTTGAAGAAGATAACTTCACTGCCCATGGTGTATTGTTGCTCTATAACAGAGTGCATTGCAACAAGTCCAGACTGCATTTATGCTATCAGACTAATGTAACTGAAGTATTTATGTGCAAGGTTTTTGTGTGAACTAAGCAAACTGTATTAGAAGGTCATGAAATTCAGAAGAAATTTGAAGCCTGAGAGCAAAAGCATACCTGTGTTGTAGTTTGTTGTGTCATCTATCTTAGTTTAGTTGGTAATGCTTTTAGTGCACTGAAAATTCATTTTTTTCTTCAGTCTCATATAATGTTCAGTATTACAGTGTTCATCAGCCAAAATTTCACTGATACTCTTATGGGGCATCGTAATTGAGCATTATATTGGACTAGTGTATCATTTCCTCAGTGATGATATTTTTTAGGTGAAGCTGTTATGTCAAAGAGATAATTCGGTTTTCTCTGATCACAATCACAAAGCATTTAGACATTTTAAAAATGTCTCAAAACCAATAGATACTGTGGCTTTTATTTCAGACGAAGAGTTCCCAGTGATAAAGGGACAATGCCAGTTTAAAGTTCTTGCTTCAGAAGGGTGGTTCACCTCTTAACTGCTAGTAGGAATAAATTTTAATCCTGTAGGAATGTGGTTTGTAAGGTGGCTACATTCTGCAAATGTACTAGGAAGGATCAGTCCCAAGCTAGAGGTCCAGACTTTTGTTCTGGCACGAGAGAATAATGTTGCTGTGCTTGTGTTTTTGATACAACAGAGTGGAGGTTAATAGAGTGCAAAATTTCTCAATAAGAAAAAAATGAAAGCTGTTTTGCTGAAGTGTGTGAAACAAGCTGACATGAAAATGTACCCAGGTTTTATTAGACCACCTTAACTTCAAATACACCTACAAACAGACCTTCAGACCTTCTAGTTTTACTATGGCAAGTGAGTGCTTCTGAGCTCTGATTTGTATACTACATGACATGTCTGTAAGAGTTACAAGCTCTTGAAATGTGAATGGTTTGGTCTTTGTTATGTGTATATGTATTGAGAGGTGGAGGTAATGAAATTGCAGGTTGACCTTTTTGATGTATCAGCCCTAGCAATTGCTGCTATAATAATTATCCTCTTTTCAGTTCCATGGGAAATTGCAGTTCTACAGCTTGCTTCTAATTTTATGCATGAACTTGTTTAGAGCCATCTATCACTGAAGAGGGTGTTGTCTCCTCATTGTGGCTTTGACACAGACTCTAGCATGCCCACTCTGTTTGATGGTGTGTGGTGATAGATGCAGCTGCAGCAGATCAAGCCATGTGTGTGTCTTTGCATCAGCCAAATGAGTTGCTCCACTCCTCTGCCCATGCCACAGATGAGTGGTGAATGCTGCTGCTTTCCCAGTTGGGACAAGTGATGCCTCTGCCCCAAGCACTGTCCAGTGATGGAGTGGTGCTGCCACTAGTAGGGGTTGTTCCCCACCACCCTTTTGAAAGCACTGTGGTGACCTGAAATACATGAGATGTTGCTGATATGATGTTGCTCTGTGTTGCTCAAAGACACAGGTGGTTTTGAGAACAGCTGTCAAAGGTTTGGTTGGGTTGGGTTTGTTTCTTCTTTTTAAAGTTTGGAGTAAGGAGAGAGCATGTCCTGGTTGGTTATGGTGACAAGAGAAGTCAGGGTCCCCATGTGACACTAATTCAAGAGATAACTTTTACCTGCCTGTCAGGTTTAGTGTCATAACACCTTGCCTGAATCTGGGCTTTGTAACCCTGGCAATTGGTGTGTTTGTGACAGAGATGGGCATTGCCAAGAGGAATCCTAGGGCATAGCTCTTCCCACCTCCTAGGAAGAAGAAAAGAAAATTCATAAATTTAAAAAAAAAAAAAAGAGGCTGAAAGGAATGCACAGATGGATGTACAAAACCCAGAAGATATGAGTGAAATTTGGCTCCAGTGACGTTAGTGGTAAAACTTTTAGGATTACCACAGAGCCAGGGCTGCAGCTTTGGATTTCATTTCCATCACTGCCATTAGATGTGCTGCCAGTTCCCCCTGTGTAAAATGAACACTGTGACCCTTTCCCATCGTTGTACAGTGCTGCAGGGGTCACTGAGGGGAAGTCCACACTAATTCTGTGTACTTACTTTACTAAGTATTATTTTATTGCTGGCTTATCATGGGGTAGAAAGTGTGGGGAGGCTTCCCAGCTGTTTCCAGGCACCTCCTGCCTGGACCGTCCTCTTCCTGACAGCTGAGGCCACACCAGCCTTTCTGCCATATCATTTGTCCTGCCAAACGGGACAGATAGTCACCAAGTGCTCAGGATCTTCAGTGGGTGGTGTTAACTCCCCATCTGTTTAGCATCTTGCAGCTTTTAGAGATGGATAATTTCCCCATGGAGCAGAAAATAATCCCCAGAGCTTTGGATCCAAGGGAATTAGGGGTGCTAATGTGTTGCCATAGCTGGAAGAGGGTATTAGAGAGTTATTTACATTGCAGGCAGACCAATTGGTGTCAGACATGCATGCTTTTTGAAGTGACTTCTTTGATATAGCTTGTCTTTATATTCTTACACCCTTATCCCTGGAAGCATTCAAGGCCATGCTGGATGGTGCTTTGAGCAGCTTGGTCTAGTGGGAGATGTCCCTGCCCATGCAGGGGGGGTGGAACTGGATGACCTTTAAGATCCCTTCCAACCCAAACCATTCTGTGCTTCTATGTTCTAAGTTGTCACGTCTCAGAGCTTTCCAAGCAGCTGTTTATCATTGTGGAAATTTATCTCCAGTTGAGAAGAGCAGATGGGCACCTCACTTCAGACTCAGTGGGGAATTAGCTTTGTGAGCTTGTCTTGTCAGAAAGCTGGATATAAGATCTGGCTTTCCATTTTTTGGAAATAATATTATACATTCAGCCAGAGTACTACCCCATATAGGAAAGGTAAGGGCACTAAAGTAGTTTCTCCCTGTGTGTACAGTTATGCTACAGTGAGTGATTAAAGTCTGTGCATCAAATACATTTTTCTCTGCTTGTCAGCAGAACCTCTTGGTTCAGTAAAGTTACTAATTCCATATTAAGACAAATGCTGATGCTGTGCCTCTTCCATCTAATATCGCATATATCTGTGCATATAGGCATATTTGCATGTATCTGAAAAATCACATCATCATTTTGCATAAGTAAGTGACAAAGTAAAGTAAAATTAACCTGAAAAATTTACTTGAGAGGACAGGAGACTATCTATTGGTAGACAAAATGCTAATTCCTCTTCTTCCTATTAATTTTTTTTTTCTTATTTGCAGGATTCAGTTCAAGCACTGCCGGTGCTTAAAGAACATCCTGTTCCATATAAGAGGGTATGTAAGGAAGGAGTGGGCAAATTTGGAAGAGGCTTGCCAGATTAGTAGCTCCATCCAGGAGGTCTGGATGCAGAGGAGGTGGGCACTGGGTCTGAGCAGGGGGCTGGCATAGCCACACCGGGAGGAGGACAGTGTGCGATGAGATGGCATGGGACTGTGGTATTAGGAAAAAGGCATTTAATCACAAGTGCCAGTTAGGAGGGAATTGTGGAAATGCGCTTGTGCAGAGTGGTTGTGGCAGCTGAATCCATTCTCTGGTATCCCAGAGAGGGCAAGCCCCCCTGTCCTTCCACCTGAAAGACCACCCTCTCTTCAAACAGCATCTGCCTGTCTTTACCCTCCCTACACAAGCACCTGCCTTATCCACCACCCCAGGGCAGCAGCAACCTACTCCTGCCTTTCCCTTGCTTGGATAGACTTCTCACCCCACTGGCAGACAGGGATTATTCCTTTCCCCTTCCCTCCTCCAGAAATAGCAACCTCTTCCCATCTGCTCCCTCAGAGCCGGCCAGCAAAGCTCGGAGGGCTGCCAGCCGGCACAGGAGGAGGCCCCTTTGGCTTCCCAGCAGCCATTCTTTGTGCTGCCCAGGGAAAAGGCAGCAGGCTGCATGGAGGCACAGGGTTTGACTCTCAGGCTGCCAACTGGGCCATGCTGCTTTAGCACATTCCAGACATCAACAGTGTAAAATGACACACCAGGAGCACAGATGTGGTTTCCTCGCTGGCACTTTTCTTCCCAACATTCCTGCTACATGCAGCATGCACTTCACTCTTTCATTCTTTTCCTTTGATTAAAGAAGGATGAAGAAGATATAACTGGTTCTCTGTGGTGTATGGACTTGGGTTAGTTCTCTCTTTTGATCAAAGAACAGAAGTTGTGGTACAACTTCCATGTAGTCAAAAATATCCAGTAATGCATGGGTATAAAGGCATCTGCTATTCTGTGCAGAACACCTGTAGAAATGCAAGCATGCATGCATTTTTTTGCTGTTGTGCTCCAATTTTGCCATATATTTCCTGTAGCCACCATGACATGAACAGCAAATATTATATGCAAAGTCTATACAGTGGCACCTGCAGTAGTAGAGCCACATATTCCTGGCCAAAATTTTTTACATCATTTGGAAAAAATGTGGCTTCGATTGTGAAGCAGGCAATCCTTATTCTTTCTGAAAAGCCTTTTTAAAGATAAATTAAAGACAGAATGAAAATAATATTTCTGTTCCCTGATGTTGTGGGGAGGTTAGGTTGGTTCTTTCGACTGCTGTGTGTGCTTGAGCATTTGTCTTCCTGAAATACGGATCTGGGAAGAGACATCTGTACAGAAATGCCTCTGATCTTGCCTCTGATGTTGCTTTTACCAGGTTGAGATCTACTTTGTTTCCTGAAACTGCATTATTTCCAAAGGATGAGCCAGAGTTAGACTCTTAGCTTTTTCAGCAAATGGCAGTGATGTTATAATAATTTCCTTACTGTCAGTGTGTCAATTCTCAGTTGGTTCGTGCAGCAATAGATTAAAAACTTAAATGGGTGGAAAACCATCTTTAATTAGTTAAGATGGCTCGTAATTATTTCTAATGTTACTGTTCTCTGAAGACATAGATAGTCACCCATTAATATGCTGCATTAGTTTGAAAAAGACTTATTTCTCCAAATGGGAAAAATGTAAAAAAGTTAACCAATAATGTCCTAGTTAGTTATTTCCATTTTTTTTTTTTTTTCACAAGTGGGTGGTTTTTAGCATGTTTCATGAATGATGGCTACACTAAATAACATACTCCTGCCCTTTTCTGCATCTGCCAGAACTCATGGACCTTAGTTGAGTGGCCTTGTTTTAGAACAATATTTGCCCCAGGATATATTCATGTATGTAAATTTTTTTATTGATAAGGAGCTGCACTGACCATAGTGAAACATTAAATGTTTGTGATATTCAATATCATCCCTTTCCCCCAGAGCATTTTTTTGACTGTCCAAGCTTTTGATCACAGTCTTTTTACATGATTGAATTCACTTTCTGTCTCTAGAGGCTACAGGGACTAAAAATCTGGTATGTTTTAGAAAATTAAGCTTCAGCATTCATCTTTAGTATCTCTTTCTAAATCTGTGGCACTCCCCCTAGTGAGTACTTGCCAGGAATGCTTTCAGTGGGGATTTATAGCACTATTTCTTTTGTACTAAATCTTTTTTGATAGACTTTGGCTTTTGGGCTCATTTTTATTCCATATCTCTACTTGGATCATACAAGACCTTAGACATGTGGTAATCCACTGGAATGAGAGAAGAGGTTTCATTTTACTATAGGTTTACACAAGTTTTGGGGCTTTATGCAAGTTTTGGGATATAATGCGAACTACTGTTTTGGTATCATTATTCCAGTCTTCACAGATCTTCACTAATGTCTTCTGGTAATTCTTGGCTTCATAATATAATGATCATATAAATTATCTGACTAAGCAAATCACGTGGGTGAAAATGAAGATTAAGTGCATGAAATTCTGAAAATGCATCAGTGGGAATGTTTCTTTAAGCTCTGTGTAGATAGATCATAAGTTTCAAAAGAAGACGAGAAAGAACTGACTGACAGCTCATCTGTTTATATGTACTCTATTCTCTCAAGGTCTGTGATCCACAACATTGGGTTGCTCAAAGAATTGTTTTAAGTCAATCAAGGCTGACCAATAAATGAGTTCAAAGTTTGTTTTCCATCCATCCATCCTACTGTAAGCCAAAAGTGAGCATATGCTTTCTCATTTTCCTGTAAGAAAACTTCAGCAAATGTAAGAGACTGTTACAAAACTGTAAGTGTAGCTTTTTTCAGAGTCCTAAGCTTTAATCAAAGTAATTACTTTCTAGACTGCCTAGTATTTGTCATCACATTTCTATGTAGTTTTAACTCCTGGGGAGTGTCTCTAGCTGGTATCCTCACCTCATTCCTTTTGCTTTTGTTTATTGTTTGGTGTTTGTTTTTTTTCTTGTGATTTCAATTTGGACAGATCTACTCCAAAAAGATTCTTTTACATTTTAATTTGGTAAATAACACTTTAAGAACCAGAATAACTTGAAGAATAAAGGAGGTGAGCCTCTACTTTGCTTTCATCCTTCAGCTGAAGGATGTTGTTTTTCGTTTTTTATCCATTCTTCTCTTTGTCTATTTTATTATCATCCCTTCTTCATTTCTGAACTTGTGGTAGCTACAATAAATATGCAAAAAAAAAAAAAAAAAAAAAAAAAAAAAAAAAAAAAAAAAACCCCCTTAATTTCAATTGCTTCCAAGCAACTGCAATATTCATCCTGCTATGCTGTGTTCTGTGGTATGATAGCTAGCCTGCTATCAATACTGAGATAGCTAATTTAAAGATAGCTCAAATATGTTCCCTTGAGCTCTAGTGACTGGAGTGCTGACTGTGAGTAAGTGCTCTGATTACACAGTGAATGAGTATTCTATATAATATATGGGTTATACCCCACAAGATAATGGAAAATGGAAAAGGAAGACTGCTTTTCTTCATTTGTAGGTATTCCGTTTGACTGCAGGAAATGGAAAAGGTGAGGAAAATTATGGGATGGAGGGGCAGGACACAGTCATGATAAGGATCACTGTGCTTGTTTCATCTTGTGATAGGACAGCATTAAAATTCTGGGTGTCACAGCAGCATGAGCAGCTTCGTAGCCTTCCAGGAGCGAGCAGACAGAACTCACCAGTGCTTACATTTGTCAGCAGTCATTCTGTTGGGAAGGAAGGGAGAGTCCACATGAAAGCTGTTATGTAATATTAAATTTCTAGACTGACTTAGGGTTCCAGAATAGTGTATTGTCTTGCAATTGTTCCCCTTAGATTTGATCCAGTGAACTCTCCTCCTGTTGTCCCACATCTGTTTTGTTAGACAGCTGTAACTGGTTTAGAGTCATCATCATAAAAAACTCTTCTCTTTCAAAGCAGTCTGTAGTTTGGCAGGGAATAAAATCGCCGCTTCAGCACTGGTGACAGAAAAATGCCTTTAATTGACAGAAACCTTTCTCTATACTCTCACTTAGGCACAGTATCTGAGAACAGGTATGCCCTGAAATACCCTGGGTGGTAGCAGGTAGCATAGAAATATATTTTAATTTTCTATGTTTTGTGTTCATCTTTGTCGTGGTTTTTTTGTGAATTCTTCTCCCTCTTCAAGTTCATGCATTCCTCTTTCACAATTTCTCTTTCTTCCCTGTATCTTTGGCAATGAAGCATATATTTTTTTATAGAAATGTTTTGTGTTTCTCTGTTAGTATTTTTTCAATGCATTTGTGCTGCAACATAAACGCTGTGGAATAAGGTGTTATTACCAATTAAGAAATTCTAGAGGATCAGATCTGACCTGCAGCAACTACAGGTCTGGTGAAACAACTTTTGAGTGCAAAAAAATAAACGTGGTCAGCACAGCCTCTGAATATACTCTTTTTTCTGCTCCCAAACCAATGCAGAAGACAGATGCAAAGAACATTTCATATTTTTTGTCATGTGCCATGAACTTTAAATATCTATTGCCTTCTGAAGCTGCAGGCTCAGCCTTGAGTAAAAGAGTGTGGAGTTGCCTGTGGGCAATGGGGATATCAGACTTCTGCAGCAATCTCCCTCTATAGCCATTCTGCCTCCCTCTGTTTTCCTGAGTTCATGTCAAACGATTCAGTGGTGAATTTACAAGCTATAAAACTGTGTTATTCAGTTATGAAGTAACAGCCTCATCACTGTGACTTCAGAAAGGCTCATAAAAGCAGGAGTCAGATTTACAATCAGAGGAAGTGCCAGCCATGTCTAGCATGTGGTTTGCAGTGACAGACTTGCTAGTTTTACCTGATAAGGTAAAATTCAGTTAGATATATTGTGAATGGTCTTTCTTTATAAATGGTTAAGCAGGACCAGAGACACGTTGCTTTAATTTTTTGATAACTGTTATCTTTATTTTTTTAAAGACGGAGGCTACATTTCCCTTCTGTTTCTATAGGACTTCACTAGATGTACATGATCCTTCAAAACTAATTGCCAGTGGCTCAGAAAGAAAAATTTTTTCCCCTCTCACTTGAGGCTGCATTTCATAGCATGTATTAGGGGCCTGGAAAATATTAATGACTATATTAAACCATTTTTTACCTCACAGGATTATGAAAAAGGGTGAAAAACACTGAGATCACATATATCACCCATACACATACATAGCTGGAGAGTAATCACAGTGATTATTTTGGATATTTTAGGAACTGCTCTGAGGCAGAAAAAATTGTTAGTGTAGTCTGGAGCTCATTATTATGAACAATCTGTAACAGAGATGTTGAGAGGTCTTTCATATTACTTCAGAATTGCTGTTTCCCATTAACAGTGTCAGGACCCTTTAATATTGCAGAAGATTTTAAAAAGCATTTTAAAACCATTAAAAGATTAGGCATTTAAAGATCATTTAGAAGGTGTTCAAAGTCACCTGTGTGACTCTGAGGATCTTGCTAGGACGTTTCTTCTGTTTTACAAATTAGCCCTGTACTGTTTCAGTAATCATGGACTTATGATGTCTTTAATTTAAAACATGGGGACTTCATGTTAATATTGGTATAATTCCTATCACGGCATCTAGTTATGTGGGCTCCTGCAGCTGTTCATGGAGTAGTGGGATGCTGTCTTTTTTTTTGCTGAAGCGGTGATGAGCAACAGTTTAAACACAGACCGTATCTTCTTCTGTTTGATGTGACTGCCCATCTGTTTCTTCTATATTATTTGCAATTTGCTGTCTCAAAATTAAGAAAATATGTCTCTTCTGGTTTTATACTAATGTTGTTCAAAGCCCGAGTCGAGACCATTATGAAAATCTTACAGTTCTGAGCTTGACATTATACAACACAAGATTACATACAGGAATATTTCCAAGGAGGATCTCAATGAACTTAGCAAAGTTAATAGTTCCTGACATTGTTGTTTGCCTGACAGTCAGAGTGGTGTGAATGTGGTTTGGGTGAGGGATGTTTTGTGTCCTTTCAGGGGCCTGGCATGGTGCAGGCACATCAGTGATGCCATCCTGTTTTGCACTGCAAATAATTGAATTGTGATGCTGCACAGAGCACTGCAGTGTGGGAGTATGCTGAATTATGCTTCAAAATAGAATAAGATGTGGAACATGAAAGGGGGAGTGGAAGCATCTCCTCAGCAGGCAGCTTCAGAGGTAGGAGGACAGGGCAGTGCTCTATTTCTAAGGAGCCTTGTGAGCACTGCTTGTAATCCCTTGGAAGTGGTCTGACTGCTTTGTACTCCTCTTAGTGGATGCTAGAAAAAAATGGCACCACAGTCTTTTTTTCTATCTGCTTCTGACCTTCTCTCTAAGGAATGCCTTTCAAATAGTGATCTTACAAAGATGTTTTAACACATAAGAATTTAGGATACTGAAAAAAACATGGAATGAAACAAGCTGAGTGAGAACGTATTGAGGAAGTGGCATGCTTAAAAAAATATAATGTGAGGTCAAAAACATTTCTTACAATGAAACATGAAAGCGTGATCTTTGAAGCAGCTAAAACATTACTTTGATAATTGTAAGTGTCCTGTAAATTCTATGATAGCACTGGAAACAGGAGAAGATGTTGCTTTACCTCTGAAGAGAAATGGTGATCTGTACAACTTTATTGCAATGCTTATTTAAGAAAGGATGACTAACTCTTTTACATCCCCATTAGGTAGTATTATCATGTGGTGGCTCTGAATTACTTAAGTATTCTGCATGGACTTTGTGATTATTAATCAATTAGGATTAATTGGGATTATGAAATACCACAGATATCATAGCAGTCTAGTGAAGGGTAGAAAACGTAAGGATGTTCGAAGTAGGTCTGTGGCAGGGACATGGTGGGCATTTGCAAGGGTGGAAGCTAAAGCTTATTGCCTTTTGCACAAATTGATGAATGTGGCGTGGGCATGGGCCCTCCTGGGTTTGAGTGCAATAAAGGGTAATGATGCATGCTATTAAAACTGAAATTAATTAAGCCCATACAGACTTCTGTGTCTGCTGCAGCAGACTGCTGAGGGCTTGAGTTTGCCCTCTCCTGTGAGATGTGTGTAATCTTTCCAAACCACACCAGCACTGGGGGGGCTGCTGGGGAGGATGCAACAACGACCCACAGAGCTCTTCAGATCTCTTTCTGAGAAAATTGTCAGGCTCCTTGAAAGTGGGAGCTCAAATTCCTCTTTCCCCCATCCAAAATTCCAGGTAGATATTGAACATATATCTCACTAAATTCAAGCATTTGGCTCTGTCATTTTCTTTTTTTAAAATTTTTACAGCATTTTAAAATTTTCATTAGCCTCTCAAAGCATTTATCTAAAATATGATATTAGTTTTCCATTGAATTTATTGTGGCCTCCATTTCAAATAAGACAATTCCTACTTATTTCTTTCTGCAAAAATTTCTCAGAAGTCAGTTTTATGCTGGCACATCAGAAAATGAGACCAGTTGTACTTCAGAACAACACTTCAAAGATTTTATTGATTTTTGTTTTTTCAAAGGAATGTTTCATCAGGAGCTTTCAGTGAAGTTTCTTCTTCAACACATCTAGTGATATATAGTGTTCTAAAAAGGCAAAATGTTGTCTTCTTAAATGATCGACCTTCTAGGACAGAGACATGGGTGACTGAAGAGTTTTTAAAAAAACAGAGTAAGTTGAAACTAAAGTATATTAGTAATGCTGATTTTTCTGCTTATAGTATTTAAAAGTAAATTCTTGCAAGGTGCAAAACATGAAGGTGGTTTTGAGTTAAAGATGTCTTCTCTGAGGGTATCTGTGTTCATCTCTTTTCTGCATATGTGGATTTGTGTGTATTTTAATTAGTTTTAATCGGAGAAATCAGTGTCATAATGTGATTAACTTAAAGATTAATGACTGTGCTACACTTTGACAGCTCGGGATGAGTTTTTCCAAGATGGATATCTGCCCTGAGCCATATTATTTTAATTATGTTCTTGGGGAAAGCGGTGACCAAGAAGATTTTAGGCGTTTCTGGGAATAACACAGGAAGAAGATGTTTTCTGATCTTGATAAATGTGGTGACTTCCTTTGAGTCTCCTCCTCTGTATTTGGCTGGAGACCTGAAATTTCTCAGGGTACAGCTTGTGGAGGGGCTTAATGAGATGAGGGGCTTAATTACTGATAAGAAAATGCTTTTTGATGTGTCCCTCCTACCTGGGAGAAAATACATGTGTTTATCCATGTTCAGTGGATACTCCCCAGAGCTCCTCTGAGTGCAGCATCTCCTGGTTGAGGCTGCAGACTACTTCCCCTGTGGTGACAGTAGGGTTTCCATGGAGAACACAGAGCTGCATGTGCTTTCCATGCCATGCCTGCTGACTGAGGGACTGGTGGCTTGTGTAACGAAGGCATAATATTTTCCAGTGCACACTGGGAGGAAGAGGTTACTCAGGAGGGAGCCCTTCACTCTGCTTCATCATCTTAAAGTGGTGGGTGATGTGCAGACTCACATCAAGTGTGTTTTCTCCAGCACATGAACTGGAGCCATACATTGGTGGCTGCTACACAGTTTGGGATCTCTGGTTCACTCCTCAGAGGTTCCTGTCTTCTGAATCATAGTACTCAGGATAGCCAAAAGTGGCAGCATGGAGCTGGAAATCACACTTGCCATTAAACCCAGCCAGCAGTGGTCACTAACCATGGGGATCCTCTTTCTGTGTGTGCCCTGTTTAAGTCTGTTTCTTACATGTGTAATTGCTTACTGAATTTATCTACAGCTGAATGTTTGAGGGTGAGGTATATCTGATGCACACCCCAGTGATGAACTGGGCACTTTGTCTCGTGAAATTGAAATGTATGCAGATGGCATATTTTCTTACATAAAGGGTGATCATGTGGTATGGGGGCTGGCAGTCACATTTATCCTTATTAAAAGAGGGAGAAGGAGCCAAGGCTCATTGCGGTCCCACAGCAGCACCAAATGGTGTCAGTGGAAAAAAAAAGAAATCAGTTCCTGTTCTTGTTAACTTCTTTGTTCCTCTTAAAGTGTGCTAGTTTGAGGAGGGTTTGGGTAAGGAGCAAGGAGAAAGAAATGCCTCCCAAATTCAGGCTTGTGCTACTAGCTGAGAGCAGTCAAACATTCTGGTTTTTGAAAAGGAGGCTGAAACAATGCAGTCCTACAAAAAATTGTCAGTGTTGTCAAGTCTTGCAGCCTGTAACAGCTGATGCCAAATCTGTTTTGAGTTGGCCGAGGGGAGGAGAGAGAGGCCAAACATGTAGTCTTGTCCAGAAGAAAAAGAAGAATAGTGAATCTTTTTTTAATCTACTCCCTTCCCCACTTCCCAGTTAGGAGGGACCCAACTACTCCAGAGCCTCTCGCTGTAACTGGATACAAAACCTTGGCTTGAGGCTGTTTGTGAGAAGCTGCTGTTACTCCAGTGGGAACAGCGTGGTGACAGCAGGGCAGACAGACCAGGAGGCAGTTCCCTTTTTCATTAAATAGAACCATAGCATCATAGAATGGCTTAGGTTAGAAGGGACCTCAGAGATCATCTGCTCCAACCTCCCTGGGACAGGTGGTTCCCAGAGTCCCCAGAAAGGAGCTGGAGAAACCAACAGCCATGTATCCTCACCTGCTGCTCCTTGGTGGGCATTACAATACCAAGTGATGGGCATCCTAAAGTGAGACAATTCAGCTGTTCCTGCCTGCAGATAAAGATCCTAATTAATTCTCAATCCACTGAATGTAAATGGAGTCTGTTTCAGGTTTGGTAAGATGTCTTACATTCAGGAAGCTAAAAATGAAAAAAAAAATTACCCTCTCCAGCATGTTCACATCCCAGTCCTGAATTTGTTTATTCCCCAATTTTTTGTTACATTTTGTTACATATAATTTGTTAGATTCCCCAAAGGAAAACCAGTCTTGTTTCCCCCAAAGGAAAACCCATCAGTACAACTGGGCATCGTGTTTGTCCTAAGTTCTGACTGAGTGAAGAAGGAGAGGTTGTCCTGACCAAATGGAGTTGAACACAGTCAATGGCAGGCTAAATTTGCAGACTGCTGAGAGTAGCCCTGCAAACAAGGACTTGGGGGTACTGGTGGATGAAAAAATGGACATGAGCTGAAAACATGTGCCTGCAACTCAGGAAGCAAACTGTATCCTAGGCTGCATCAAAAAAAGTGTCGTCAACAGGTTGAGGGAGGTGATTTGCCCCCTCTGCTTTGATGAGACCCCACCTGAAGGACTGCATCCAACTCTGGAGTCCTCAGCAGAGGAAAGACATGGACCTGTTGGAGCAAGGCCAAAGGAGTGTCCTGAAAATTGTCAGAGGGCTGGAGTACCTCTTCTGTGAGGAAAGGATAAGGGAGTTGGAATGGTTCATCCAAGAGAAGAGAAGGATCCTGGGAGGCCTTGTATTGGTCTTTCAATGTAGAATGAGAGCTTATAAGGAAGATGGAGGGGCCTGTAGTGACAGGTCAATGTGTAATGGTTTTAAACTGAAAGAGAGGAGGTTCAGATTGGATGTAAGGAAGACATTTCCTATGTTGAGAGTGGTGAGATGCTGGAACAGGTTGCTGAGAGAAGTGATGGATGCCCCATCACTGGAAGGTTAGACAGGGCTCTGAGGAATCTGATCTAATGAGAGGTGTTCCTGCTGACGACAGGGGTGTTGGACTACATGATCTTCAAAAGTGCCTTCTGACTCAAACCATTCTGTGGCTACATGTTAGCATAGTAGCCAGCAGCTGGACTGACCTGGCCATTGTAGTTTTCTTAAGTATTATATGCAGGAGTGTGTAAGGAAGGATAAATGAGTTCCTCGGGGGCTGATAGGAAGACACATCTCTCAAAGTTAAATAGCAGAGTAAATATCACGGTCACAGACTGCAGATCATAGGTCATAGTTTATCATGATAGTCATCAATGGTTTGATAGCACATAGGAAGTTATGAGTGAGCCATAATAAATTAGTACAATTCCAAATTCTTTGGAATTCAGGACAAGTACATTATATTTGATATGTCTGAAAAGAGTGGTCAGTAAGTGATGAGGGGGTGTTACGCTCAAAGGCTTTTGCCTGAGAAGTGTCATCTTCAGGAGATTCTGGAATGGATATAGATGTTGCATAAGCCTACATGATATATCTCAGGCTGCATTTCAGCTGTCCCAAGGGCTGTTAAAGTCTGTATCCTGTTACCCAGAGAGAATCGATACAGTCTGTGGATGGCATAACAAATACAGGATCTGGAATATGAAAATTCTGCCAACACTCTAGGCCAGAAACATGGTAACAGGAGCCCAGTGAATGAGAGGGCAGGGAGTAGCTGTTTCCTTTATCAGTATATCTTTTGTTATAGATATCTGACTTCACTCGATACTGAATAATAGGACAAGGGGCAGTGGTTATAAATGTGATTCCTTATAAATATTAGGAAGAATTTTTTCACTGTGAGGGTGAAAGGGCACTGTCACAGGCTGCCCAGGGAGGTTGTGGAGTCTCCTTCCCTGGAAACATTCAAAGCTCACCTGGACGCGTTCCTGTGTGACCTCCTATAGGTGACCCTGCTGTGGCAGGGGGCTTGGTATAGATGATCTTTCGAGCTCCCTTCCAACGCCTAACTTCCTATGATTTTATGAAGCTAATTGTAATTGAAATGAATTATTGCAGGTTTGGAGTATTCAGCAAAGCTTTGAAGTCTCCCTGCCTGGCAGTGAGCTTCTTCATGGCTGCTGTTGAGTTACGTGAAAACAATATGCAGAGAAGTATGTGAGCATTGTAAAAAGATCAGGTTTGGTGATTTACTCCATTTTCTTCCTGTTCGGTATTTCAGGATATCAATATTTTCAGTCCTCAGAAACGTGACACTTGTGCAAGATTTATGGCTGTCATATTGCTGAGGAGCTTGGCACTCTGTTAGCTTGGCACGCTGTTCACTCTGCAACTTGCTTTTGAGCAAGGGGGAGCAAGCAAACAAAGAATTCTACACGCTCACCCCTGAGCATGTCCTTTAAAAATAAATGATTGTCATATGTTTAGTTTTAAGGCACCTCTAAAGGGCTTACATGAGTATAAAATTTAAAGCCATTTTTATTATAGTTATGCCTTTGCAACAAAGCAAAGCTTCTCTAAAGGTCGTATTTGTTCCTGAATTCAGAAAAATGAATCCCCTTCTTTGGGGTATTCCTGACCCTATTTTTCTTGTGGTTTAGCTCTGAATAATTTTTCTAAAACTGCTCTTTTTTTGCTAACTGTAATATGTCAGAGCTCCCTGACCTGAAGCTAACACACTTCAGTTTTGCCGTGGAGTCCTGTTTGCTTTGTTAGTGCATGTGGACATAAGTGTGCAGGACCACACCAAGATGGCTTTGTCAGATTAGGGTCCTGACCTAGGTTCTGGATCTTAGGACTCAGAGCAAAGAGTGAGTCATGGGTGGCAGAGAGCCCTCATCCCTTTCTCCATCTCAGGGCTGGTGGAGCTACACAGAGCCCTTGCACAGGGCACAATTCCAGTATAGTCCATTACTTTGGTCTTTGACCAAATGCATATAATCTTATCTCTGCTAAAACAGATAATTCTGAGAGGGAGGGTAGTAAATTTGGCATGTATTACTCATGCTTTACAAAACAAAGGAATGCAGTGACACTTGTGTTCCTCTAGACATACGTAGGTCATACGTAACTTCAAGGCATGAGTGGTTGCACAGCTGAGGGACTTCACATACCTTTTTCAAATAGCAGGAAAATAATTGATTAAAATAAAATACTTTCCATGCTGTATTCCTGACTAAGTGTGACCTGAATGTCTTCAGAATCTCAAGAAGCAGCTCCTGGGTGCCATGGCCATTTTCTCTGACTCCCATTGTAAAGCCTCGATGCTGCTGTGCATGTAAAATTCTGAAAAGTCCCTGGAATTCTTTTATAGGGTAAAAAAAAAAGCATGCCCCCTGTAACCGAACTGTACACAATTGTCTTCTAAATTGGAATTTTTTTTCTTTATTAAAATTGAGGGCTTGGAGGAAAACCATAACAAAAAACCCAAAATCTCTCCCCCAAACCCTTTCCTTATAGTCATGACTATTGCCGTTTTATAACATTTTCTTGATTGTAGAAACCTTTACAAGGTTACCACTAAATTGATAGATTATTCATTCTCAGCCCCCTTTCTTTACCTTCTGTTGTTATCACCTTGTTACATTAAGCTGACCGTTCCATTTTTCTGAATGTAGGTTTGATGTGAAGGGTGCATTAAAACTGCCTGTGGCAGAAAGATTACACAATACTGTGTTAGCAACTGCTGCTTCTGTACACATTGACCTTTTCCATCAACTGAATGATCATTGGCAAACGTGCTTCTTCCAATATTTAGGATTCAGACTGGGATAAATTGATATAATTGCTCATCTATTTTTCTTCTTTTTCGATATGTATGTACTTCCAAAGTGGGGTGTGGGAAATGTGGTTGGGATCCATAATGAATGGTAGCATGCTATGACTGTCACATGTCAAACACGTAAATACATTGTCATCATGGTTGAAGCTGAAAGAAAGATGTTGCCCACTTTTCTATTTAATAATTTCTGGGAAAAGACAGGGTTTGAAGTTATTGCAGTTGGGAGTTGTTTTCTCCACATTTCTTTTCTGTTCATTTTTTTTTCTGATTTGAAAGACTGCTAGTTCAAATACCATGTACAGTCCCTGAGATCTGGTTAAATCCTGTTCAGCCAACAAGAGCTACTAGTCCTTCTCAGAGTGCAGCTTTGACACAACATTTGGAGAGTTAAATTTGTGCCTGAATTTAATGAAGAAAGGATGCCATTACTTTTTTTCATGGCATTTTAATTAGTTTTGCTCATTATCCCTAGAGGCATCTGGAAGAAATCTGATTCATGAAAATATACTCCATATTGCTGCTAGAGTCAAGCTGGGAGACATCCCTGTGTTTAGTTATAAATATTTCCCTGTAAGTAGCCAAATGGGAACAATACCTTGTTCCCATACATAGGTATTGGTTACCACAAGTATATGTGTACACACAGATGTATGTATATATATATACACATTTTATCAGCTATTTCCTGAAGTCTGATCTTCATATTTAAGGTTACAAAAGGCAATTTTGGGCATCATGCGATTCCTGCTGAACTTGGTTCCTCTTATTAAGACACTGTCTGAAACCAGAAGTGAGGCTGGCCTTGGAAAACTCGCTTCTGGTTGCTCATGTTAGCAATTCATTATTATTAGTTTATTTTACCCATTCTGCCTCTGTCTAACTCCATGATCAAGTCAGTTAAATGCTGCAGCCTCATGGCACCTGTTGGCTGGAGTGGTCTGTGGGACACTGCCAAATACTGTGGAATAAGGTTTGTAAGGGAAAGGTAGAGGTAAGAGAATATCTCAGTATAATTCAGCTCAGAAGTTGAGCAGGCAAGAGAGAGAGTAAGAAACCTATCACCCTTTGTTCTGATGTTCACAGAACCATTGTTTCTAACCTAGTACATTTTGGCTTTGGGCTACAGCCTGTGTCCTCCCACAAGTTATAATGGATGTTCATGATGCTTCCTTCTGGTTTTGTGATCTGTGAGCTGTTTGTCTGACAATAACATCTGTTGATTCTTGGATACACCAGAAGATCTGTCCCTTGTCCACATGTTTCTTTTTATTTCCTGTTTTTGTAATTTTTTGTGGGTTTTTGTTTGGGTTTTTTTGTTTGTTTGTTTGAATTTTTTTTTTTGGTTTTTTTGTTTTGTTTTTTTAAGTTACATGGTGAGTTTGATATGGTGATCATGGATTTAGACAATGATTTCTGTTTGGGGTGATTAGGTTATTGATTAGGTAGTTAGTTGCTTCCTGTTACCCCAAAACTGCTCTAAAATGTCTTCAGCAAGGTTTTGAGAAGAGCTTTACTTCTTTCCATCAGGCCATTTTATCCCTTTTTAAGCCAGTGACTTTCTGAAAGAGGATACCCGTCTAGGCATCCCTGCAGTGTGTGTTAATAACTTTAGGAACAACTAAAGGACATGAACAATGCATCTCATTGTATCTTCCTCACTTACCTCGTTTCTTTTCCCAGTAGTATTCACCACTTATTGCATCAGTGATTTGTACAAAAAACGCAAGTAAACAACTTAATACTGGTCAAAGTTTTATTTGCTACAAGATTGTTCTCTACAAATATCCTGGGTTTTTTAGTACTCTATAAAGCTGATTGATTGTCACAAAATCAGTTGCAAGTACAATTGTAACTTTTAATTTCTGAACAATTAGCATTATGCAAAGGCTTCATTGAAGCCAACCATGTGGGACAAGAGTGCATACGGGTTTGAATCTTGAGATTTTGTGTTCCCAGTTCTGAGTCTCTTTTTCTAATATAATTGCAACATACAGTTGTGGAAGAGGTCATCAGAGATGTTGAAGAGCACAATTGTTATCAGAAAAATTCTCTGAATCATTTTAATCCAGTCACAGAAGGCAAATAAACACAGGGCAATGCTACTCATGCAATTTTCACATTTTGAGTTAAGAAAATTAAAATAGCGTTGCCTGTGGTTTCTCACTAGCAGGAATGAAGGAATATTTCATAAAATATTGCATCCTGAAGAGGAGGAAGTCTTTGCTTTTAGATTGGCTGTAATGCTTGCACAAAATCAATAATTTTTTATAATAGGAGTTTTGTCCACACTGCTGTTGTTTTCTTTATTCCTTTGCCTGTATTTTCTGTATATTTTAAAGGAAAGCTTTGGAAGTTTTTTAAACAACAGTTCCAGAGATTAACGTAGGCTTTTAGCAACCACTTTCTACTGGTAAATCCTCCACAAAAAAAATAGAAAAAATGGTGGAATACAAGTGAGTTATGATTAATGCTGGAGTTATTTGTTCCTTTCTGGGTTTGACGAAAAGGTCTATTGAAAATACAACTTTATGAATAATAAATGAATCTTTATATTCAAGTTCAGATATCACTTTATAAGAAAAGCTTTAGAAATTTTTTCTTCCTCTCTTTCTCCAGCTACCTTTGCACTGATTTTTCATAAATACAGCCCCATTTTCTTCCTTTTTCCTTGAAAGGAATTAAAGTCAAAAGTCAGTTGCATTGGTACTTTAGCTGCTGCTGGAATGTATTTTCTTTCAACATTTTAAGCATGTGCTGCTACCTCTGAATGGACACAGATTATTGAACAATAGTAAGATAATGCAGAGAAATCTTCAATGTCTCGGTGTATTGAAAATGCTAGCTTTCTTCTGCCTTTAAAGATTAGTAGTTTTGATGGGATACGTTCAACTCCTTTGATGTTTAAATACTAGATGTTTCAGCTCTTTCAGACATTAAACAGAAGCGATACTGCAGTTCAAATTTTGATGGTTCGCAAAATTCTCTTGCTATTATGTATGCCAGCTGAAGGGACCTTTTGCACCTTTTCCTGATTCTCACACTAAAATGCTGGGCCTAGAGAACATGACGTGTACATTGCTTGCATATTAAATGTGCTTCGAGGTCAAGGTTTTTAGTTTTTTTGGGTTTAGTGGCATTTTTTTCTTGTTCTTATCAAAACTGCAAGAGAGTTCTTGCATTGACTCAAGTAGCATTTGAACTGGGCACATAGGAGCCTGAAAAACACAGTTATTTTCCCAAGGCATTGTTTTCCACTATCAGCATTGCATAACGTTGATTTTGCTCCCATATGTGCTCTGAATATGATTTTGAATTAATGTCTGCTTTTATTGACAGCAAATTTAAGGCACAGAATAGTGTCACGTAATAGTATCATAAAACTCCAGGTTGGAAGACACCTCAGGGATCACCTGGTCCAACCTCTTTCGGCAAAAGCGCTTATCGAGGTCTTTCCGAAGCACCTTCACAGAACAGCAGCATCACAGCTGCTAGAAGAGCTTTGCTATCTACACATGTTAATTACTGTTAAAAAGTGCTTGAAATAAAGTAGATATGATTCTATTTATGGGTTTCCTTAAAAAAATAAGGTCCAGACTTGAAGTGTTGTTTGCATACAGGATGGAGGCCTGTTGTTAGGGGTTTTTTTTGCCCTTTTCCATGTTCCTCCAGGTGTTCACTTCCAGACCAGCTCTGGTCCCAGGACTCTGGAGAATATATTTCATGTGTCCTCCCCTACCTCTGAGTCCATCATAAGAAGGAACGAAGTCTCATAAAAAACTAATACTAAAATTCTTAGCTTCAACAATGACACAAAGAAGAGAGGAGTGGTGAAAACACTTTGTGCCCAGAGACGTTTTGATTGTTCGGGCCAATTCATCTAGTCAGTCTAATTAAAATTTTTTGCATCTTCTTGCACCCTTTCTTTTCTCAGACCACATCTTTCTAGTAAACACTAATCATATAATTAGTAATTAATGTGAATGTGCAGTGACTGCTGTTTTTAAAATATATTTTCCTATCACTTATCACTGTTGCAATGATCTTCTTTTCATGCCTCTTCTCCACTTCTTTTCCTATCCTCTCTCTTGTCATCACAGCTGCTTTTGCAGGAGGGTTTTACATGGCCATATGTTGCCTATCTCAGGAAATGCCTTGGATCCTGCTGACTGCAAGTTGCTGCCATAATACATTTTAAGAGCAACAACCATGTTATAAAAAGACATCTCATCACTGAAACTGTCCCCAGGCGGCTGTGGCATGGTACTTTGCCAGCCACAGAGGAAGACTTCCAAGAAGCTGTGGACATGTATGCCCTAAATCTTACATTGCACAGAGCACTGTGTATCTGTAGCTGTTAGGTGCAAAGACTCTGTGTAGACCTTTCTGTGTTCAAAGAGGAAAGCACTGTGTTGCCTGTTATTGTGACCAATGATATGCAAACAGTCTAGTGGCTTTCTGTGTGTGTTTGTGGAAAAATGGAGGGAAGGATGGGTCACACCGCAGATGATGCGATTGATCAACATGTTAACTGGTGTAGCAAAATCCCATCTGTTTATACAGTTTACATCTTTCACAACCATGAAAAGAGGTGGGGTGAAAAGAAGCACAGAAACAAAATCCAGCATGAATGAAAAGTTGGAGCCCAGCAGGGTAACTGATGAAACTAATGCAGCTTCAAGGAGATCATGACCTAAGAGAGAGGCTACATGAACATTCACAAATATCATTCTCCCTGTTTTGCAAGAACAGGGTAGGCTTTTTATTTCAGAGTTCTGGGTTTAGTTGGGAATGTGCATAAGTCCCTGGTTGTCTTCTGTAATAATCTATTCCCTTTTTAATGACAAGTAGAATGTAGAACAAAGAACATTATAAGGGAGCCTTTCATAGTAACTAATTTTGACTTGATTGTGGTTTCAGTTTTTTCAGTTTCTGTTCTCTTGGTTTCTTTTATTCCTGCTGTCAATGGCAGTGAGGGCAATAATAAAACATTTTCAGATCCAGGCCTATTCTGATAATTAATTTCTGTGAAAATATGAAGACACTTAAAAAGTACTTGTGCCGTGGGCAGATTCTGTGCAACAACAGTGCCCTGTCTGCCTTGCTTTTTTTCTGTAGTTTCTGCAACAGCAGTTGAAGTAGCTTTAATGCTGAATGAAGCAGTGTTTACAGTTTGTTTAATCACTATTTACTTCCACTAAGAGAGCTTTTTGAAGAAATGGGAGTAAAGCATATTTTTCTATCAATCAGTGTAACATTAAGAAGACTACATAGAAAACTATGATAATTTAATCATAGATGTGCTCATTTAGGAAAAAAAAGTCACCAGAAGCATGTATGCAGACATGTTTTTGTTGAATATTCAGTTACCCAAAAAATGGCTGTGACTGTATTCTCCCTGCTTGCACAGGAATTTAAACTGTCAACATTTTTACTTCTATCACAGTATGCAGTGTTCTATGGCATTCCTGATGTAAAGATGTTGTAATCTGTCAGAAAATACCCATTAACTCTTACAGACATGGGATCAGGAGTAATTTACGCCCAGTCAGGCTGTGTTTGGGGACTCCTGGGTGTGGGCTGTGGCAGAGCATGGAGGGTCAAGCCCTGCAGAAGGTGTGGGGCTCACAGGCACCAAAAAGACATGGATGTTTTGTGGAGGGGGCTGGTGGAACTCAGAAGTAGAATTCTGCCAGAACTGTAGTACAAATACAATGCTCAAGTGGTATTTTTTAATCTAGCTATAACTGGGAGTACAAAGAATGTAATTATTGATTCTGCTGATGAAGCGATCCAGTGTGCAATTCCTCTGAATTGTATATTTTATCTGAATCCCAAGATAATTTAAATTTCCTAGGTAATAGCCATTCAATATATAGCCTCCTAGGACTACAGTCTGTTTCTCTTTGTATTTGTCAATACCTGCCATAGCAGAGCCTTGTTCTTAGTCCGATGACAGCTACTGTATTTTAACAGTATTGCTGCTTCTACGCTACTAGTAATTTACAGCTCTAACATGTCTCATCTTTTCCAGAAGCCAAGTAAACTTCCTTAGCTGCTATTGTTGAATTTGGAAAGTAATACTACACTTAATGCCCTTCCACTAATCTTAGGTATTTATGGTAACATCAAATGCTTTGACATTCTTTGCCTCTTGCTCCTTTAGTTTCTGAGAGAAAATACAGTCTGCAGGCTTCCTTATAATCAGCCTTGCACTATGCTCTGGTAGGAAGTTGCTCTTTGCAAGCTTTTTTCCTCTAATAGTTGGTCCAATTTGTGAATTGTTGTCTTTTGGGGGGAGAAAAAACAATTCCTACATCCGTGCTTTATACTCTCAACTAAGAAGATTAATTCCCAATTTTGTAATGTCTCTTTTTATTGTTTTTCTTCTTTAAAGCCTGCAGTTGGCTTGACTTTTTGTCCTGTAATATTACTTTTAACAAAGTGTCATTGCCAGTGTTCCTTTTTGGAAGCAGCTCATCCAGGCTCAGGGTTTTTTTTAGCTGACTCCTTCTGCCCTTGGATTTCTTGACTAATGGTTATAGTACATAAAGACCCATAATTCCGCATCTTGACATAAACAGCAGTATGTATTTGGAGAATGTGAAGAACTCAGCACATATATAATTGATTCATAGGCTTTTAATGACTAATTGACATTTCTATGGCCATATGGAAGTATTTCAGATGATTCAAGGAGGTGGAAAAAAAAGTCAAATAGTATGCCCAGGAATCTGCTGTTGGCAAGATTTTAGGTGAATTTTGAATTAGCCTAGAGCTATCTGCATGTTTATGTCAGTAAAATAATGTTAAAGGGATTACATTAGTTCAGCAAAATTCACAAATTAGATAGCATATGAGTAATTTTTTTTCATGGGAAGCTATGCATTTTAATGTCAAACTTTTAACATCTGTGTTTTAGCTTTATGCGCAGAGTGGAAATTTTGTTCTAAAGGCATGATCAGGAAAAGGAAAGACAACAGGAATTATGTTGCTTGGGTGAAGGTTGATCATTGCAGAGCTGAGTGATGGTAATAGCAAGGAGCTTGGAGGTCTTGTTCCTGCCCCTGAAGAGCAGCTGGCTTCACTGTGCAATTGCTGCTCAGCCCCAGCTCCTGCACCATAAATCAGACCAGTTCAGTCATCTGAACAATACTGCTTAATGATCTGCACTGCTTAATGAGTTGATGTTCTTGTTGAGTCATACAGGAGTCCCCAGTGGAGGTAGGAGAGACTTTCAGGGGTGCCTTGCTAACTGCAGGAAATTATAACCCTCTTAAATTATAAAATTAGTGAATGAAAGTCATAAATTTGGCCGAATTCAACCATTACTTTTATGTCCAGAAGATACTTCAAAAACTATCAAAAATATATATTATCTTTTAATGTTTGTTTAGAAATACATGAAAACAAAAGGGGGTTTTTTGGATCAAGCAACTCATCCCATGTTTATATAAATAGGAAACATCTCCTCCCCAGTTCAATCTGTGAATGAAAAACATCCATTATTTCTTCAATTTTTAATTACTAGGTCAGAGTGGCACTGTGATATCTCTGATATCACTGGGCTAATTTAGTCCAATTTCTCACGAGTTCAGTGTATCACTGAACAGCATTTACTGTTCCTTCTCAGACTCTTCTTCCAGCTCCTAGAGGTTTTTCTTCCCCCTTTCATCTGCCACTGTGGTCAGATCCTCAGCTGGTGTCAATAGCTGTGATCACTGTAAGGATGCTGCTGATTTATACAAGGGTTTTCTTACTGCTCTGTGAAAATGGATTTGGCAAGCAAGCTTCATCTGTAAGTGTCTGATCTGATTTTATAAGCATCCTAATATGCCTCAGACAAGTGTTTTTTTAAGTGTGTTTTCATTTTATTTCTTAGGAGAATTTTATGTTTATTCTTGCTTTGTTACTTAAATGCTGCATTGAAGAAACAAATTGTCCATTGAGATGGGTTTAATGGAACATTTTTTTCTTTCTTGACATAATGGTTCTCTGTATCCATTAAAAAGTAGGAACAAAAAGGAAAGGCATTTTATTTAAAGCTTTATGTATGAAAAAAACAAATAAATGTGTATATGGGTAGAATTGAATTGTCAAATGGGGGATTACCAGTCCCTTAATTAAGGTCAATGAATCAGGAGGACTCACAGCATTTACCTTACATTTGTGTATCAGGCAAACCCTCGGCAGACTGCTGGGTTTTCATGTTTTCCTGTTGCTTTTTTGGGAATAACACTGCCTTCTGCCAGTGCACACCAGCACTGACCCTGCTGCGCCTGGTCATCGAGGTGGGGAGAACTGCCTTGTCCTTGCTAAATATTTGTTGTGTAAATATTGGTAGTGTTTGCTCGAGTGAACGTAGACCTGAAAAGTTCATCCTGACATATAATTCAGCAAGGAAGCTTGGATGCAGGCAGCCCACACCAGTAGCATGTTCCATCCCATCCATAGCCTATGATGCCCCTGGGGAGTGCTGTGAGGGCGACAGCTCCAAGATGCTGCTCCACATCTTGTCAAGGACCAGGTTGGCACACGTGGTGTGGGGGAAGGAGGTGGAGTGAAACATCTCAGTGTGATATTCCTGCAGCTGGTGTTTGGTCCCCTGCCCTCCTTGCCATAGACAAGCCCATCAACTCACCAGTCCTTGCAGTTGCCCGACTTCAGATGCAAGCAAAGAGGAGAGAAATGGTGAGTGTAGAGCCAGTCAGTGTTCATAAAAGCACATGAGATTTGACATATAGGAGGTTTGGTATAGCAACAAATCAGAACTGAAGCAGCTGTTGTGAGTTGAGGAACACCTTGAGAACGCAAAAAAGCTCAACCACTTTAAATCAAGTAAAACAGTCCACAGGCCAGCAGCTGATAGGACAACAGTGCAGAGCTTTCTGTGTAATCGTGACTGATTTTAGTAGCACAAAGCGCAGCTCTTATTTACCAGAGATGCCAGTTATTTAATTATGGTTTATACTAGAAGATATTTGGGGTCAGAGTTGTGATATTTTCTCAATTGCAGTCTAAGCTATAAAAAAACCCAGAACATTTCACACAAGGAAACCCAAAAATAGTTGTTGCTAGTCCATCTTACAGTACTTCTCAGTGGCTGCTGTAAAGTAAGACTTAGGAAGTCTCTGAATCAAGAAAGGTGTAAAATTGTATCCTCTGATGGGCTGTTCTTCCATGGTTCCATTAGAAAGACTGAGGTAAATTGAGCAGGAATGACTGAGGCAGTTTGGAAATTCAAACAAGCAACTACCAAAAAATATATCTGAAATTCTTTGCAACAAATAGAAGCCAGAAAAATTCAATTTTTTTCCACCAAATTTATCGTTAATCCTTTCTGCCAAAGTGAATTTTTTGCTTTCCTTTCTTGTATCAAACACATGAACTTTAGCATTTTTCCTCTTTTAGGCAAGGGTTCAACCTGGCAAGAGTGAACTGGATTGTAACAGTTATTTTCTGAGCTTCAAATATGATAAAGGAATTTTTTTTTTTTTTCCTGGACACTGACTACTGACTAGAGCATAGTTTTAGGCAGTACTACAGTGAAATTCTTTCTCTTTTCTTGGTGCCATACCTCGTAATACCTGGCTCAAGGTTGTTGAAACTTATGGCAAAAAACAAGCAAACAAAAACAACAAAAAAACCCCAAGCCCTAGCACTGTATATCCTATTCTTGTTATGAGTAAAGGTGGACTGATGCTGAAGGCTATGTGTTACTGGATGCCATGGAAATATGCAAAGCTTACTGAGAAAAAGGCACATGTTTGGGTAGTCCGACAACGGCCAAGGTAGCCTTCTGCTTTTGGAACGTTAGCATGGAAAAGAAGTTTTCCTGGAAAATGATGTGTATGTCCCTGTCTCCATTCAGTAGCTCTGGTACAGTGTATCCACAAAATAAAATGATGTGAGAGTACTGTATTTACTGGACTTTCTCACCCTTTTTATCTCAGTCACATAAGCCTCTTATCGGGCTCCTCTCCGGTGGAACAGCTGCTTGGAGCTGTGTTAAACAATCAACATACAGCTGTGTCTTTCTACTGAACAGAGCCTAAGTACGTGGTGTTCACCCAGATGCACAAGATCAACACCAGCACAAAGCTGGGGTGAGTTAGCAGTAATATTATCCCCTTTGGATTCCCAGCCAACACAGATGAAGGGTGAACCTTCTCAGCATAGGGCTACCTGCAGGCTACAAGCTTTGGTGGCCTAGCATTGGTGTCCACATGCTCCCAGGGGCCTGCTCCCATCATACATCAGAGTCCTATCTGCTGTCCAACCACAGGCATACCACCATTGCATGCTTCTCTGCTTTTTTGATATGCAGTTTGGGTCAAGAGGAGTAAGGCACAGCCTGAGATTTCTTCTTTAAATCCTCTGCCCTGACATCTACCAGAATGTCTCCATAGCATGAGAGCTGAGTTTGTATGGTTAACATATTTCTCTGGAAGCTTTAAGGTGAGGGAGTGCTTATGGTGCCTGCTGGTTAATACTCTGTCATCTCATGTGAAATGTGATACTCTGTGTTCCTGATGATGAGATCTGGAGCTGAAGGTGGCAGAATTTATCATTGTAACTCAATTCTTGTTCTGTCGAACGTTTCACTGAATCCGCAGTCAAAGGACAATTTTGAAGTTTGGCTTTGCCTCCAGTGTGATTATACAGGGGACTCCGATTTTCCATTTAAAAGTAAGAGTTCATTGAAGCCTCATGAAAATGAAGGATTATTTAATTACTATTTGATTTGCCAACAGTATACTCAGCTCTGTAGAGAACATAAAGATACGTAATGTCTGCTCCCCATGGAACCTAACCATATAATTTCAATGTGTTTTCATCTGCTTATGCAGTATCTGATGTGGCTGTAACTTAAGAAACTTGAGAGTAGGGAAATGTATTATTAAATGTTTGAGAACACGTGCAGTGGAAAGTCCCAGTCCTGCTCTGATGACATGTTTTTCAGCTGAAAGTGTATGAGGTGGAATTTATTTAATTGGTGAAATGGATAGAAAACCTTTTTCTCAGGAAAAAGTTGTCCATGCATATCTTCCATTTTATTGCGACCTAATTTGCTACTAAAAGAGAAAGTAGCCTACTAATTTTTTTAAAAAAATATTGTTCCTCTTTGTACGTTTACCATCTTATTTAGGGAGCTTCTGGGTAAAAAAAAAAAAAATCAGATTTTCCTAAGGGCGTTGCTCAGTGAGAACTTTGGAAAAGAAATCTGGAAAGACATATTGAATTCTTTGTCCCATGACTGGCTTGCTGAACAATATAAATAATGTTTATCTGGACTTTCTAGTTCTACTTCTTCCATCCTTTATCTTGCAAGCTGTAAACTTTTCAGGGGAGAGGTTATCTCTCACATTGTTTCCATGGTGCACAACACAGCATTGATCAGAATCTCCAACTGCCACAAAACTGGCAATGAAGATGTTAGATTCATGTGAATAGGGAGAAAAACCAATGAGACATCCACAAACAGAACTTTAATGCAATAGTCTTCTGACTTCAGAATTACCTTTATCTCTCTCTATCTTTACACTGTTTTTTGCATTTTTTTTTTTTTTAATTTACATTGCATTACACTGTACATTGCACCTCTGGTGTTGGGCAGTGAGGAAGCAGTAAGAAAATGAAGTTTTGTGCTAGCTGGCTTGAATCATGCAGCAAGTGTCACTAAATGACTGGTAAATTCCACAGCTGGAACTAAAATTGATGTGATTCTCATGAGCTGATATCCTCACCCTCACTGCAGAGCTGTGAGCAGGCAGTCCCGCTGGGGCTGAGTGCTGGCAGCATGGCTGCACGGGGCTGCAGAGCCATTTGAGCCTGAACACAGTTTCCTTGGCTTTTATTTTTTCTTACCAAACACCCCCACGCAGCCTAGAAGAAATGTTTCCAATCACTTCCTCTTGGTAACCAGCCAAGCAGCTGCTTTCCAGAAAGGACTTGGGAAGCTGTCATGTGTTAATTGAGCTTTTGGAGCCAACTTTCATTTCCAATGTAGGTTTCAGCTTGGAGTGGTCAGGATGCAGCTGCGCATGTGACATAGCAGCACCTGAGTTTTTGGACTGCACTGGTGTGCACCAGAATCATCTTCCCAGCCACTGGTCCCTACATTATGGCAGCAAATGAGCTCTGCTGGTTTTTCAGAAGTAGTTTATTCCTTGATGCAGGACTAAGGAAATCTCTAGATGATCCTTTGGTGCAAGATCATAACAATAAAAGAAGGCCACAGCCAAGAATTTTATGAATGTGCCTGGAAATTTTGTTAAATTGCAGTATCTATCCACATGACAGCTCTGCAGCATTCTGATGCCAAACCGCCAGAGAAAAGCCTAAGCATTTACAGGAAAGATCTTCCACACTTAATGTACTCAGTACTTTTAGTATGTATGACTTAAATTGCTTTCCAGACTGGGGAAATGTTGTTTCTCAACACAGGGGTTTTATCTAAGTGGTGGAAAGCTGTTTCTTTGGCCCTACTTGTGTTCTGCCTCCATGCTGGGAAAAGACCTTGATGTCCACTACTGCTTTTGCCCCAGTGCTATGGTTTCCAGCAGAGGAAAACTGAGATGGGGAAAACCAGGGAGCCATGGCTTGGTCTAAACTGTCAGAGACCCAGGACAATGTTCCTTGGAGTAGAAAGTAGAAAAGTTGCTGGATCTTTACTTTGTGGATAAGTCTTAGGTTTCAGTTCCTGCTCCAAGAACTGCTTCTGCATTTTATCTCTAACCATTTCTTGGAAAATGAATAGCCCATCTTTGAAGCAGCATCCAGAGACCATCTGTCCTTTGAGAGGAGAAAGAAGTGGTCTGAATCCTCTGAAGCAAGTAGAATAATCTCAACAGAGGCTCTTATTTCCTTGCAACAATTTTATCCCCTAGACTACGATAGAAAAATAAAAGGATTACTGATTATCATATTTTAGTACAGTGATACATACTCTCTATGGTTGGTTTGGGCTATTTTAAAGATCTAGGTAACTTTAAGGTGCTTGGGTCTTTAAAAGTGTCTGAAATATGCTCTCAAGTTTCATCTTTGTGCTGTCAATTGATACATGGACCCAAAGAGACTAAAAGCATGCCCATGGCAAACTCAGAAACGATTTCTGCAAGAACACTATTTCCCGGCTTTCCATTATAAGAAATTACTTTTCATTCCTTTCCAGAGATTTTGGATCTTCAGTACTGGAGGAGAGGGTTAGGAAGCTCAAATTACAAGAGAAAATTGCTTTGATTTGTCTTTTGAAACAGCTTCTCCTTTTATTGCCTAAGGTTCCAATGTGCGACCTTCTGCTCAGTAACTGCTTCTTTATCTGCTACAATATATTTAACATGAGAAGCCTTTCACTCTTTGACCGGATTTTCTCTTTCTTTTCATCCACATTTTTCTTTCTTTAAGGAAATTCCACATCTTGTGGAGGTTTAGGAGTTCTTGACTAAAACGGCTTCTAAAATGGTATCCTAGAACAAATTCTCTTTTAAGACATGAGCCATGCCAGACTTCTGAAGGCAAACAGGCCTTGTCTGAAAAATTTGCAAAATAATAAAGAGGAAATGAAAAAGGAGTAAATTTTCACTGTGCCCAATGGATTTGAATAGAACTTCCCACAAAGGTCTGCTTACTTGAAGACACTGCCTAACCAGGAAAAAATCAGAGTGCCTAAATCTACAGAAATGCACTATTTCTTTGCAAAGCAGTGTGAGCCAGAGTCCAATGCTAATATCCATGCTTAATAGCAATTGTGTCTATAACTGGAAAATGAGGCACTACATAAGTTTGTTCTATACCAACTTTCTCTGAGTCAGCACTCACTGCAAACTTCTTCAGTTATTGGGTTTTCCTTAAGCTCTCTAAAGCACCAAGAATAATTTTTCTCTTTAATTTTGTTCATGTTTTCTCAAGCTTTTATGTGTTCTTCTTCTCATGGCAATGGTGTTATTTGCATTAGTTTTATTCCACATCATTAGAGCTGCACATTCTTGATATATACATTATATTTTTTCATACTTAATTATGGGATCCCAAGAGAAAAATGCATTCAGTTTGCTTTTGGTTTAAGAGTCCATCAGAGAGATGCATTGCAACACTACCCCCTGTGAAAGACCTAGCAGTTAAAGTATTTTATATGTTGACCTAACATATGTTACTTTTCTATATACACTTTTGCTGTAAGACATTCAGCATGTTCTTTGGCTTAGAACAAAATACCAAGAATTCAAATAAAAGCAAGTAATACAAGTCACTGCAAGAAGCAAACATCTCAGAGTTTGATATCCCCATAATTTTTTTTTTCTTGGTGTTCATCTGTGGAAGTCTGTGCAAGGCATCTACCAAAGGGGACAAAGTAGAGTCACATCCTTCATCTCACCAAAATCCAGGCCATTCCGTTCTTTGATTCAGGACTGTTTCTTCAGTACAGCATTCAAAATGCAATTACCATTTCACAGTACAAATTATGTTAATAAATGCAGATTTAAAAATACTTATTATAGTGAGAAGCATTTTAGTTGGCTGTCTCTATGAATTACATGCCCGGACTTCCTTATCAATTGCCCACTTAACGTTCTCATAAATGGTCTTTGCTGAGGTCCTGTTAAACCATAGGGTGACTATATGGTGCCAAGATTTATAGGGTTGCTGTGCACAGAAGCACAGGAGGATGACTAACCATTCTTTTATAAAATGAACAATGGTTCTGAATTGAATTTTAAACATCTGGGTTTTTTCATTTTTGGATACCTTCTGCACAGGTATTCTGCACTGGATAATTTTGCCTTTCAGCTACAGCTCAATTTTTCATTGCTTTGATATAACCTGTACACATATAACACATACTCTTCTAGCAAAGATCTCCACACAGCTCAGGGATTCAGAAGGGGCTGAGCAGAGTGCACGTGAGGTCTGAATTTGGCATTTATGGCATTTGAACATGCACAAAATATCTTTTGAAATTGCCTCAGTAACAGAATAGGTCATGCTTTGAATTTGCACTCTGATGATGCTAGAAGTATCTTTCATGCTCCTGATAAAAAGAAGGGGACAGCTTACATGAGAAGGAACAGATACCTTGAGCTGCTGCTTTGAAATTCAGTGGCAAGCCAACCAAACTAACAATCTTTGATTAACTCCGATGGGGTTTGGGTCCACTTCTTAATTGCTCAGTTTCTGGGTGACAAGCAGCGTAGAGTGACATTAAAATGTTGCTCCCTTATTTGACTTTTGATCCAGTTCAAACGCCTTAAGTATGAACTTAACTGTAAGTCAATTTCTAGTCATCTTGAAATAAATGAGACTACTGAAGTTTTATAAAGCTGAAAGACACCTGAATTAATGCTTTGAATTGGCCTGATGTGCATCCTTATATGCATCTTTATAGCAGAATTACCATTTTCTCAGCCCGGTGCTGTCATATACAGTTTTTAGCCTGGCCAGGGTTGTGCTGTTCCTGTGTCATTTCTAGTTATCCCAACCCTTTCTCTCCTTTATTTATTATTCTCCTTGGAGAACTGCTGGTGAACCATGTTGGGGGAAGAGCTAAGCTAGGTGTGTTAGGCTTCTGTCCTTAGAAGGGCAGGGGTGTCTAAGACAGGTGCTACCATATAGTATTATTTTCTTCATTAGACAGCAGAAATGTAATGTTGTGTTCACTGACTAGGATTAATTTTATTGTTTATAGTGACACACAAAAAAAATAATTTTTAACAAGCTAAACAAGCTTACAGTTTTATATCTTCCTAACAAGCTGTGACCAGCTTTGGGATACATGATGGTGACCGTGAACTCTGTAATTTTTTTTCTCTGATTTACACAGACCTTATAGATAACAAAAAAAGTTTCTTCTTATTACAGGAGAGTGGGGAGATAAAAAAAAAAGTCAATGAATATCTGAACAGGCTTCCATAAATACAGCTTGCTTTGCATGCCTGTCCCCAGGATGAACTGATCTGTGGCCTGGACTCAAAAATGTTTTACTGTTCTTTACTTCTCACCCTGTGGATTCAGCTATTGAGATCAGGCTAATTTTCAACTGAAGAAACTGAAGAGACTATTATACTCCCTGAAGGTTATCTCATTTGTTTAAAAACTGGTGGCAAAACATTGACCACTGTATTTGTTTCAAAGAGAGCAGTCTTAGGGGTGGGGAATTATATCTGGAAAACTCCCACATACAAACTCCCAAGGTTCTTTCCTGAAATAACAAATAGTTTCACGAATGGTGAAATGAACTTCACGTGCTTTCCAGCAACTCTGCTGTAGCAGAGCATGAGCTCATCAGGTTACACTCTGGGTTTTAAGAGGGTATATTTCTTGTGAGAAAACATGTCAGAATATGGTATCTTTTTGGCCTCTACCACTGTATCAAAGTTATTGAGGTTGTCCAATGACTTCTACAAGTCAGAAGCAAACTTATACCGAGGACATCACCTTTGGAAGCAGGGCTATAATGCCAGAAACCTTAGAAAACTGGAACGATGTCCATGTTACTGATCAGGTCCCTAGACAAAGTAATTCTCTGAATTCTTCTTTCTGAAGGAACTAACACCTCCAGACTCTACTTGCCCAGTGGATATCTAAGAACAGGTTTCAGATTAGCTATTAGCAAGCAGTAATTGCCTTTTAGTTTGAGGTTTGGTTTTGATTTGTTTTGTTTTAGTGAAGGAACTACTTGTCTGTTCAATTATGATAATAAAGACGAACTTCCTTCTGTAGTAGGTATGTCATGACTAGAATAGCTTGACTCAGAGAATGTGTCAATACATCACTAAAACTTTGAAGAAAACACATGCATCCATACTAAAACAGGATGAAATATTTTATTTCTGAATCTTGCTGCTCCTGCAGCATAGCATTAGGAGAACGTTCCCTAGCTGGAAAGGAGAGAGATTGGATGTGATGGGCATCCACGCTGAGGAAAGTCTTGAGACAAGCACCATGTTCTGAATATTGAGCTAAACTTCCCATTTCCCACTTGGACACCCAGCTGCCTTCCACTCAGGGAGAAGGCAGCAAGCACTTCTGAAAACGCAGCTGCTTTGAGCACTTAAGTGGGAGCTCCTCTGCCTTGGACAGCTGGACTATCAGTTATAGCATGGTGATTAAAATGAGTGGTTCGGCAAGAATTAAGATGAAAAGAAAAGAGAGATTAGTTCAGATAAATAAAATGTAGAGCAATCTGCTTCCCAGTCAGTTCAGACTCTGCAGGGAACTGCCTCTCTTCTCAGGATGTCTCCCAGATTTCTTCCCACTCATCTTTTGAGATATTTTCCCTCCCCTAGTGCAAGTGTGTCTTTTTATCTCCTGACATACAGAATATCCTCCTTCTATAAATTGTTTAAATGGCCTTTTCACCTTATGACTTAACACCTTCTTTTATCCATTTTGAAATGATTTTATATGCTTTTTAGTAAATGTGGCAGGCAGTGTATTACCCACTGTCATCTTTTATTTACTCCCATAAAGCATTATGGAATACACTTAGTACCTGACATTGAGGGCAGTGTATAATACTGCATTGCATTGCATTGCATTTCAACGTGAGACAGTTCAGTGCCTTGACAGATGCACTTCCTTTTCGTTTGCATACATCTTTTCTAAAGTGTTTTGGGTTTTTTTCCTAGCTTTCCCCATGGCCAATGTTGTTTCTATGAGCTCTCCCAGTGTATCTGATGAGGACAATGCTTGTCTTCTTGGAAAGGTTTTCTCTTTTAGTCTCACATTTTAGTTGCTACAACAAGTAGAGGAGTTGCTCCAATCTCCTCAAGCAGTTTCTTATATGCTTGATGATTCACGAGGAGCCTTGATGATTCAACCTCCAGAGACCAAGTTTGGGTTTACTGTGTTCCCACATCTCAACCAGTTAACACTGCAAAACCCCACTGAAAATTCCCTCAGAAAACTGATGCTTTTGGTTCATTCCTGGTTGCACCACTTCATGCTGTAATGTAGCAACATGGAGAAGGAGGTTATGAGGGAATCAAGCTGTTTAAGAGCTCTGGAAGACTCCAGTGCCAGGTGGGGGCTCTGAGTGGCTTTGAATTTCATCACATGTGACTTACAGAAACAGTAGGGCCATTCTCATCAAAGATATTTTCTTCCCTGTGTAAAAGTCAACTCTTTATATGCTGATATTCTTATATCTTCTATTTTCCTATACCAAATTGTCTCCCCAGACTTGTTTCCAGCCTTTCCTGGTTGAAATACCAAGTCAATGTGCTTTGGTTTTTAAGTTTTTTTAACATGTACATGTACATCTTTATTTCTCCATTTACCTTTTCAGCTTGGGCAGTTCTGTGCCAGGCATTACGTTTCCACACTGATCTTGGTCAGCTGGGCTGACTTACAGGTGAAGCACCCCAGTGTGTGGGATTCAGAGTTTAAGATAAATGAAAAGCTGCAATAGAGCCTGGGGGTACAGGAACTCTGGTAATGTACTTTTTCAGCTGTTGTGCTGAGCAAAGTGCACAGATCTTGTTTGCTTGTATATATATGAGCACACTTGACAGATAGCAGTCTAATAGCAGGAGCTTACAAAGCCAAAGTACAGCCTGTATGAGGACTGGCTGGGAGAAGGCTGAGGAGAGGCTGAGGGAGCTGGGACTGTTCAGCCTGGAGAAGAGGAGGCTCAGGGGAGACCTCATCACTCTCTACAACTCCCTGAAAGGAGGGTGTAGCCAGGGGGGAGTTGGTCTCTTTTCACAGGCAACTACCAGTAAGACAAGAGGGCACGGTCTTAAGTTGTTCCAGGGGAGGTTTAGGTTGGATATTAGAAAGAAGTTCTTTATGGAGAGGGTGATCAGACATTGGAATGGGCTGCCCAGGGAAGTAGTGGATTCTCCGTCCCTGGGGATATTTAAAAAGAGACTGGATGTGGCACTCAGTGCCATGGTCTGGTAACCGCAGCGGTAGTGGATCAAGGGTTGGACTTGATGATCTCTGAGGTCCCTTCCAATCCAGCCAATTCTATGATTCTAAGGGAGTCTTGCCCTCAGAATCATGAGCTGCATTGAACCACACGGTGAAGTGCATGCTGACGGTGGGAAAGCAGAAAGAGTTTGCTGTGCAGGAAAGAAGAGCAAAGTTCTCTTAGGTATAGGATGAGTTCTGTCATGTTTTACTGCAGTAACTTTTGTTCTGACCTAGCAGTGTTTGTTTCATTCAAAAGTCTAAAATTTGATTTCATCAAAACTGTATTATTTTTATCCTTTTTTCCTGGACGTTTTAAACATAGTCCTGTGAAATATAAAATCCTCTTGGGTGTACTGGGTGTTTTCAGAGACTGAAGGTCCTCAGTATTTCAGTAGGAACTCACTAGTATTGGCTGGACATTTTGTTTCATTCCAGGTTAGGGAAAAAAAAAAACAAAACCCGAACCAAAAAATCTCAGAAGTGTCTTGGTTTGAGGTTGTTTGTTTGTTTGCTGTGTTGGGGTTTTTTTGTTGTTTTGTTTTTGGTTTTGTGGTGGTTTTTTTTGTTTTTATTTTGTTTTGCTTTTTAAGAAAAAGAGAAAATTTTAAAAAAAGAGAAAATAAAATAGAAAACAGACTTGAGCATAGATGTTCCTGATGAAAATTGCAACAAAACTGTTGGGTGAGGGGTCTTTATTCTTATTTCTCACTGTATTGTCCATTTTCCAGTGCAAAATGGTCAAAACAGAACAAAACAAAACAAGACTGGCTAGTTCTGCACATCGGGAGCTATGGAGTTAGGGCTGTAAGTTAGGGCTGCTTTTGCTCTCTTTAGTGAAAACACGTTAGAAAGCTGTCACAAACAGCTCTTTGGAGATAGGTTTTATGAGAAACCCAGACTTTTAAATTCTAAGTTTCAGATTGTTTGGGAGCTAGAATTATTATCCTGTCAGAAGGGTACAATGAACTGTTGACACACAGCCACACTTTGCTTAGAGCTATGTGCAGGGAGGTATTTACAACTGAGAACCGGTGACAAGTAACCAAAAAAATAAATGTACTTACCATGAAGTTTGTATGATTTCTCTGGATTCCTGTTTTCCATTAAAATTATGTATTTCCTTCATATAAAGAGCTTAGAAAGCTTCAGTCAAGCATTAGATTTTATTTTAAGAGAGAAAACTTGGATTGCTGTGTGTGACAGATGGCTGTGTCTGGTTGCTTACTTTGGTTTTGTAATTCCAACATTCATAGAGAGGCCCTCGAAGGATAAATTTTTTGTGTTTGCTCATCCTCAGTAGCTAAATTCATGAGAAGGCACCAGTTTTATATTTCTCTTGCTTGTAGTGGAACTGGAGGTTGACCTGACCTTCAGCAGAGCACGGGCTGGGCGGGTGTTCAGTTTCTGATCAGAGTTTAGATGCTTAGGTGAAAGCAAGTTTTCAGGTTCCTGTAGCAAGTAGAGATTTGGTTACTGCAGTTGGGTGACTGACTCAGGACCTGTCCAGGTGTAGCTCATCATCAGCTGTGTTGAGAAGGGAGTCAGTTTGGCCAGGTACAGCTGGCTCTGTCAGACATCATAGCTGCCATGGGACTTCTGCTGGGGGCTGCTGGATGTGCTGCTGGACATCCCTGGCCTCCTGGGGGCCAGGCACGAGACCATACTTCATCTTAAATGGTGTTGAAATCTCTGTGAGTAACTGAACTGAGCCCTAGGTCACCATACTTCATACGTGGAGGCTTAGATTTAAGTGTCCTAAGTGGGGACTGAACATTTTCATGGTCTGTGTGTTGCCTTGAAGCCTTCTAATCCTCCAGATTTCAGTACACTGAAGGTGTCAGTGCACAAAAGCAAAGTTGTTTGCAGTTTTTTGATGCTGGAATTCCAAATTCTAGTAAAAGCAGGACAATACAAGTGCATGTTGCAGCTGAGAAGACATTTTGATTTTTAGATCTGGGTTTTGCCACAGTTCCTCTTGTCCTTGGAGCCAGGGATTTGCAGCAGCTGAGACTTTACCTCAGTATAAGTAAACTTTAGGGAAAATTGACTATTTGCTCAGGCAGAAGTTATGAAATTTTAATTAAGGACTTGGCTGTTTGTCCTGAAGTTACTCAATATGGTGGTGGGGCAGTTTCTGACTTCACTTACATCAGTGTAAACGTGGAGTAGCTGTTTGTGTTAATGATCATCGACAGCAAATAATTCACACCATATAAATTAAAAAAAAATGTGAACCAACACATGCTTCTGGGTGGAAGCACTTGAGAACAATAAAAAAATTTAGGACTCACTTGCAAGTACTTTCCAGAAGTCTTGTTAGTGCTGCTTTATTCAAAGGGCATATCTCCCCAGACCACCAAATCTGGGAAGCAGGGATGTTTTAACTCTGTACTTCCTTTGTTTCACTTGTTTGTTCTCATGCTTGCAGCCTCTATTAAAGTTTAAATTCTGTTTTAAAACCAAAGTGATGAGAAGGAAATTGTATATTCAATATCAGTGTAAAAGTGGTGATACACTTGTCACAAAATAAACAGTTTATAGTTGACTACTGTCATTCTTAATGTTTAAAGGGGGTTCAATTAAGAGCAAGTACACTGTACTTCTTATTCAATAGTAACTGCTCCTAGCCCCAACTTTAATTGTAAATTATTTGTGCTGTGTTTAAACTGTTGTGTTTTTTGCCTTCCTGTAACTGGAACAACATACTAATTTCTACAAGTTGTGACTACTAACAGAGAGCAATCACCTCACAGACTTGTACCGGAAAGAAGAGACCATCAGCGTGGCAGGGAACGGCTGCATCCACAGTCCCCGCTTCCCCAGCAGTTACCCCAGGAACCTTCTGCTGACATGGAGACTCCACTCCCCAGAGAACACCAGGATCCAGCTGGCTTTTGATAATCAGTTTGGACTGGAGGAGCCTGAAAATGATATCTGCAGGTGAGTGGTGAGCCGTCTTGTGTAGAAGTTTGCCAAGGAGTCCTTGACATGACCTTCATGCTTGAGGATGTGGCCACTGGCCTGAGACTGCAAACCAAAACCTGGGTGTCTCCTGCTGGGTCTTGGATAGCCCTGCTTAAAGGACAGGCCTGCAGGGACCCCATCCAACCTGAATTGCTCTTTGAGTTTTCAAATAATAAATTGAGCTGGACTTGAAACAGTTTTGGCAGGCTTTATTCCATCTATAATATTTTAGGCACAAGGCAGTTGTACAGTCAAATCCTGCTACCTAACAACTCAGATTCTACTTTAATAGGATTTTTGTCCTCTACCACCTCTGTCGTGTTCGAGCCAGGCAAAAAGCCCATCTCATTAGTAGGTGAAAGGTTCTGGGAAGTGTGAGTGAGTAGGTATGTTTTTGTCTTGGGGTGTGATGGACAGAGAAAAATGTATTGGAAAATACAGTTATATTTTTCAGATTTTTTTTTTTTATTCGGTGGTATTCTTTGCTGCTACAGTTTCCTTTAAAACCTTTAAAGGCAGCTCTACAAACACCAGTGTACTCTACATATACTAACAAAGTATAATCTAGTATATCGCAATTGCTTTGGTTTCCTCTTTTAAACAAAAGTGACCGTAAGCTCAGTTGATCTGGGTGATTGACCCAAGGTGGATAAAATGCTTTGCATTAGCAGAGCACAGTGGTGAATCTTGCCAACATTCACTAAAACAGTGTAAATCCATGGAATTTTTGTTTATATTTCTTTTATTTAGCTGCCTGTTCTGTGGGGGAGACCAGGCTCAGGATGCCCGTGTGATCCAAAAGGCAGATTGCTGCGATGCTACTTACACAAAATACTCAAATCTCAGCTTCCAGCTCTGCTTGATCATGTTGTTTCTTGTGCCTTATCTATGCAGAGAACTGGGTTGTTAGTATTTCTGCACACCCAGCCTCTCCTTATCTTATCTTGTTTGTCAATTAATTTGCATTTATAGAGTTTGGCAGCTCTGTTGGGTTTTATTGCATGGATTTTTTTTTTCTTGTTTTGCTTTGTTAATTTTCTACTTTACCAATATACAGAACCATTTGTGTAGGTTTGCTTTCCATATAGTAATAAAAGAATGCAGCCTGAAACTCTCTCTCCTTCCCTGCGCATTAATGGGCTTGGCAGCTGCTGCTCTGCTCTGCTGCTGTTGTTCCAAGATCAGCAGCAGCGTCAGTAATGCCAGTTACCTTCCAGCACCACAAGTGCTTTCCCAGAGTGAGAGCCCAATGCATACAGAAGCGGCCTGTTAATATTTACATAGTGGATAAACTGTGGCTGACCTTAAACCATTGCAACTTTGAAACAGAGAGCTAATTTACTGTGGGGGAAAAAAAAAAAAAAAAAAAAAAAATATTCTCTGCCACAAGCTATTAAAGGTGGTGGCATGGTGAGGGGAAGTCAAGCTGTTACTGGCAATATGAGTTTGGGGACCATCTTGGAAGGCAGTATGCCTGCTTCTTCCAGAGCAGCTAATTCAGGATGCAGAGGGAAGCACAGACCTTCCATCATCCGTAGTGTCCACAGAAACTTGTTTTTTTGTCACATGTCACATTCTTTTTCTGCAATAAAGCTTTCCCTGGTGTTCCTGGAAGACCTTTATTTGTGTAACATTGCTTCCCAGAGTGGAAAAGATTTCCAGAGAGGAATTTCTTGGGCAGACAGCTTGTGATGGCTTTAAGCCTGTTAAATACTGTGTGCATAGTTAGATGTTTTTTTTAATGCTCAATATGTTTGTCAAAATTCGGTCCTTTCTGCAACTTCAGTCCTTGACAGTCCTTTCAGTGCTGCTTTAGAGAGACAGCCAGGCGTGTTTTAATTGAAATCAATGCTGAGAGCTGAGCATGTGCTTCAGTGCAGTGCATATTGGACAAGTGACTCAGGACCTCTTCACCTTGCCTTCCTTTTCTGCTTTCTTCTGACTTTATATTTTTTTTTCCAGAAACTTCCTAGCCTTTTCTTTCAATTTTTCATTAATGCTAATTATTGAAATTTGCATACTATTAAGACTGAACTGATTGAAATTAATTCAGTCTGGGGAATTAAAAGGTATACCTTAGCAGAGCTGTTGCAGAAGGAGGGCAAATATTCAAGATTTTACAGAATTTTCTAGAAGTGCTTTTAGCATTTCCACAAGTACTTGATAGGAGATGATTCTGAAAAGCAATTGAATTGCCGAGCCTCTGGGGCTCCTCAGTTTCTCAACTGGGATTGTACCTACTCCCATGACTGTTACAGCAAAGCCTCTGCTGTTGAAAGCAGAAAAAAAAAATTCCTGAAAGCGCATGGATTTGCCCCATTTTTTCCAGCAGTTACTCTGACTCTTGGCCTCAAAAAGTGGAGAGACCAGTCAGGATGATTTTCATCAGAGCCTACAAGTTAACTTATGCTGAAAACTCTGCAAGGTCTGATGTTACAAGCATGTGGTGCTGCTGCTGTAGTGATGCCCGGGGGGGGGGGAAGTGATGGGTGCTGGTGCAGCAAGAGAGCTCTGCCTGGATGCCATGTCCATCATCATGAGGGATGGGGAGCAGAGGATGGTGAAGAGAGCCTGAGACAAGATTACCTTTGTCTGGAACTAAACTTAGTCATGTTACCAAAAAAATGTATATTTCAGCAAAATTTGGTCAGATTTAAGCAGTTTGGTTGTGGCAGATCTGTAATTTTCTGTGCTGTGCAATTTGGGGTTGGTGAATATAAAAGCAGCACAGCTGATATTCTCAAGCCACATAGTGCTTGGGGTTTTTTCACATGGATCCTCATCAGAAGAAGAAAAGCAGATGTTATTTACAGAGCTATTCAGCTCCCACAACTGTGCAGCACTTGGCCCACAGGCCCTGGGGTGGAAAGCAACACACTGCTAGTAAGAATTGAGGAGCAGTCTTAAACTCCCTCTTTGCAGAGAGCACACGTTTTGTTAATAAAAAACTTTGCTGGGGAAGACCTCCAAAATTTTAAGGCTTAATTGTACAGTGAGGATGGCCACTTTCCACATCTCTCATCTGCATTCAACCTGACCCTTTTGTCATAACCTCTCCCTTGCCAGCCCCAGTGTGTGGGGCCTAACTGGCTCTGCAGGTCTTGAGGGACTCTTTTTTTTACAGACATAGTGAGATCAGGACTTTATTCTCTGTCTCCCTTATTTTCCAGCTTACTAAATGATCTCAATAAATGACCCAGGTGAGTGAATTCACAGGCTGTGCCAGTGAGTGCTGTCACTGTGTCCTCTCATCCTCTTTAAACTGTTTATCTAACACATGAAACACAATGTGTTTGTTTACTGTGTACTAAGCACATAAAAGTGCTTCTCATTGCTATTTTAATTTGGTAGAAAATTCTGTCATGTTCCAGGAACCCAAAAATCAGCCATTTGAGAACTCAGGCAGTAGACTGCAATTTAGTGCATTTTATGCTTCACAAGCATTACAGCCACCATTTGTAATATTTAGTCTGATGTTTTGAAGTGCAGAACAGGGGATGTTTGTCTTTGGTTCTCCTCCTGTGTTCCTGTCCATTTGCAACCACCTTCTGTAACCAGAGTTAATAAAACCTAATCCCTCATACTGATTCCTAGGTATGACTTTGTGGAAGTGGAAGATCTATCAGAGACCAGCACAGTTATACGAGGACGGTGGTGTGGACACAAGGAAGTACCTCCAAGAATAACATCAAGAACAAATCAAATAAAGATAACCTTCAAATCTGATGACTACTTTGTGGCTAAACCTGGATTCAAGATTTGTTACTCTCTTGTGGTAAGTCACCTCACTGTGTCATGGGTGAGAGAGAGATGGATTATCTTGTGGAAGAGCATTAGTACTTGAAGTCTGGATGGTGTAGCTAACTGCATTGGATCAAAACACTAATTGATTGGAAATGCTTCCATTCCAGCAACTGCATTAATACAGAACAAAGTACGTTCAACATCCTGTCATTAGATATAAAATAAATTCAAGTCCAGGCCAAGATTTACACTAATAGCATGTTTCAGAAGCACTAGCACTTTCTACACTGAGTCTTCACTGCCAGTGTCTTGGCAGATTCTGCAGAAATAGTAAAGAAATGGCTGCTCTTTTAACTCTTTTTTTGTGTGTTCATTTGGGGCCAAATAAAAATACCTTCAGAGGTTATGGCTTTAATTGTAAGTTAGATGCTTAGTAGTTTATTCTATGTGCAATAAAATTCTACATGCAGCATGATGTGCTAGGGCTTAGGCTGTATATTTAACCACGTATAAACATTCCTTTTTGTATATGCAGTGGCATTAGCAGTTTATCATGTACTGTTTCAATGAGATGAAAATCTTCTCTTTTTTATTTTGATTTTGTCTTTAGGAAGCAGGAATTCTCACTGCTTTAAGTAGATTTTGTTATAAATATGTATTCCTTTGTATTGTCCTGATTAATATTATAATGCTTTTGGTGCAGTGTAGCTCAAAAGGGGCAGATTTTGCAAACACTCAAGAAGTGGTAAGCGTTACTTTATTATACTGTCATCATTATATTTTGAAAGCTGTCACACTTTTACTCCCTTTTTATTCAAGCCAGTTATTTAACAAGAATAAGGAAGCCTGGAATAGCAATAACAGGAGAGATCCACTGTTTGAGTCAATTCACTTCAGCCTCCCTGCTTTGCATGCATGTAAGACTATGTATGCTAAAAAGAGTCCACAAACAGCATATTGTCAAGACATCTCTGAAGACTGTGCTTCCTTGCATTTAAATTGTTAGGCTTTCAGTGGAGTAAGACATTGCACTGTGTGAGTAAATCCTGATCTCTAATTTACTCTCATTTGAAAGTAATCTACTAAAACGAAAATCTAGGTGGAAGAGTCTATGAGGGACCACTGGGCATGAAAATGAAACAGTGAAGCAGCCTCTCCTTACACTGCTCACATTTCAGTGCAGCCATGAAAACTCTGCTGCATTTACCAAGCTTTATTCCAGACCACATACAGCAAGTCTGACAGCATTAGGCTTTCCAAAAATTATTGGTATCTCTTAAAACACAGGACTCTGCATTAGAAAGCTCAAAAAAGGCTACTGTATTTATCTCATTTCAAAACTATAAGTGAACAGAGAATTTTACAATCTAGCAAATCTATTCAGAAGAATACTTTCCAAGTGCTTCCTCTGAATGAAATACTACTTTATTTCTCAGCAGAGAACTGTACAGTTGAAATTTGAGAGATGGGGGATGAAATGTACTTAGCTGGCCTTCAGATTACAAACCTTCCAACCTAAAACTGTGGGATTAATATGCAGCAGTCAGCCTTTATTTGATAGTCCCCACAGTCACTTAGAGTGCAGTTCATAGATATGCTGAGCACTACTGACCCCTGAAGGTTGAACTCATTCTGTGTTTCTGGGTGGCAAACCAGGGAGCATTAATGAAGTATGACAAAACATATGGTATTTCATATCAGATGAAGTGAAAGCCCTTTACATAGCTTTTTTCCTTTCCTTTGTGACCTTCTTCAAGACAAGGCTACTACTAGACGCTTCCTTGGAAAATGGTTAACAAGATATATGCAATTCTTTAACTCTCTTGTTTTTTTCTTTTGTTTGGAGTTTGGATCTGCATGGCAGTTGTTTATTTGTATACCACACTGACTGTTAATTTTCCAGAGAAAATTAAAGCAACCAATTTGGAGAGTTAACTTGAGTTTACTGATCAGCTTCATCTCCTGAGCATGGTGCTAGGATGGCTCTCCACATTGCATGTGCAGCTGAACAGACTCTCACTCTTGCTCTCTGGCCTTCTCATTTACAGATCTTTGAGGAAGTCAGTTGGGTTCACTTCATTTGATGCAGATCAAGTTTTTACTTAGTTCAGCACTCTGCATGAGGCACAAATGAGCCACCACAGGGGTTAGCAGAGACTTGCTTCATTATCTTCATGCACTTGTGTTTTTGCATTAACTTCATATTTCAGTACCATTTAGAGAAACAAAAAGAGATTATTTTTCTAGAGAAGACATCAGTTGGGCTTGTGTCCATGAAAATCACATTTGCCCTTGTAAAACAAGACATGCAAAGAAAGCAACCCATGGAGAATGAAGGGGCTCTGTCACTCAGGACAGCGGGATTAGAATTCAAAGTGACTGGAAAATTACACTGAAAAAAATAAAAGGGTGGTCTTTAACAGGACTATGTTGAAAGCTAAGCAGGTGTGTGGAAGTATTAATGCCCCAATATAAGAGAGAGGACAATGGAAAAGGAAGAAGATCTGTATTGTAAAGTCCAAGCATCTAGCATGTGCTGATTTTTACTTGCCAAAGCTGGCTCCCTCCACTTTCTTCCTCTCCCCATGTCGTCTGCCTCTTGGCAAATTTGCCTCTATCCTCCCCTCTGTGGATCTGAGGAACACACAAGTCTGGAGCTGGAGCAGTGAGGGTGCTTTTGGAGGGAAAGGGGAGAGCCAACATGCTGCTGCCTGTTCACAGAATCACAGAATGTTAGGGGTTGGAAGGGACCTCTGGAGATCATCTAGCCCAACCCCCATGCCAGAGCAGAGTCACCTACGTAGATCACACGAGATGGCATCCAGGTGGGTTTTGAAGAGAAAGACATTCCACTACCTCTCAGGGCAGCATGTTCCACTGTTCCATTACTCTTACAGTACAAGTCTTCCTTAGTTGAACCTCCTGTGTTCCAGTTTGTGACCATTACCCCTTGTCCTGTCACTGGACACCACTGAGAAGACTGTTTCCATCCTCCTTACACCCATATTTATAACCATTGATGAGATTCCCCCTTCATCTCCTCTTCTCCAGGCTGAACAGACCCAGCTCTCAGCTATTCCTCATATGGTTGATGCTCTAGTCCCCTCATCATCTCAGTGACTCTGTGCTGGACTTTGTCCAGCAATTCCTTGTCTGTCATAATCTGGGAGCCCAGAATTGGATGCAGTATTCCAGATGGAATCCTGCCCTCCCCAGGGCAGAGTAGAGGGGAGGAGAACCTCCCTCGACATGCTTACCACTCTCTTCTTGATGCACCTCAGTATGCCACTGGCCTTCTTGGATCCAATGGCATGTCACTAGCTTATGGTCATCCTGTTATCCATCAGGACTCCCAGGTCTTTTTCCACAGAGCTGCTATTGCCTGTCCCTGATCCACTCTTTTCCCATGGATGACTCCCTGGGGTGGGAGCTCCAGGGTGAATGTGACTCCAGGGGCTTATTAGTGAGTTGAGTGTGCCCCACTGCCTATCTCAAGTTGAGTAAGATTCAAAAGTGTTGCAATGTGGCTGGAAGAAGTCACTCCTATTCTGTGCTGTCGTGATGGTGCAAGTAGGTAAGTATGCACAGCTGGTGCCTGGTGGCTGTGGACACTTTACATTCAAATCCCCCAGTTGTAGCTGTGTAGTTTGTTGGCTTAGCCAGGGTATCAACGCTGAGAAATGTCTCCCTCAAACCTCTTTAAAAATTGTATTTTCCTTCCAACTTCATAGACCTGGAGCAAAAATGGTCTGGAGCAAACCCTGGGCAGCTATTGGTCATGTGGCTCACTTACCTGCAAAATTGTTTGACATTCCTGCCTGCCATTACCATTTTAAGGGCTTACTACTTTTTTGGTTTTGCTTTTCTTGAATGAGTTGCCTTAGAAACATTAATTGTAGTGTAAAAGTCACTGAGGTATTCCAGGTTTTTTTTTACATTCGTTATATAATTTCCTACACTAAGGACATAGCGTTTCACAACAAACACTGCAGAAATGTGTGATACAGAGGAAGATAAGTAATCTTAGGTTACTTACACAGTTGCTGGAGGGGAGGTAGGCACTGTCCTGAAAAAGTACCCAGGGTTGCACACCTTGAAGTAGGAGATGTGATATTCCACTTTGCCACAAATGTAGAATTTCATTCCACCATTTCTTGCCGTGGATTTAGGTCATCTGAGGGATCTTGCATGTAGCCAGTCCGTGTTCAATAATTACTAAAAATATTGCATCAATTATCTTGAGATATAGGAATGTACATGTAGTTGCACCATTACACATTAAAATATTCTTTGCTTGATTGAAGTAATTTTATGCAATCTCCTTTTTCCTTCTGAAGAGAAATTCTTCTAGTGTTCTAATACTGGAAGGGAATGTTAACAAGGTTGGACCCCATGCTTTACAAGCACATTAGCATGGACATGTGCTGAAGTAATCTAGGAGCTCATTCAGGAATGTGTTCCAACTATAAAGGTGAATGTTTTGAATTAAAATTCCCAGCTCTGAAATATAATTTCATTTTATTGAGACAACTAGAAAATGTTGGATTCCATTTGCTAATTAAAAACATATTTTAAGTTTACTGTAAAAGGCACATATTTGGTATAAGTTTATGACAGTAAATTGTTATTGCCTTACTGTTTTCTTGATCATAAATGAAATTCATATTTAGGAACTTTGGCTAAAATAATTATTCGAAACAAGGGCTAAGCTTGGAATATATTAATTGGCATACATATAAGCATGCATATTTAAAAAAAATAAGCTTAAAAATATGTTTAAATATACATCTTTATACATGTATACATATATATGAGCTTCTACCTTTCTTTTCTTTATAAAATAATTAATTAATAGGAATCATCGCATCACATTAAGGGATATCTTTGTTTATTTGGGAGCTGTTAACCAATAGTGGTGAACATGTGGAGCTAAACAGGAGAACATAAGTGCCTTCATCCCAGGATAAACTTAATGTGTCCTAATGTGTATCAATGCATGAGATCATGAGTAATTTTTGGTGGTGTGAAAAGACTTTTTTTTAAATGAAGGAGCCATGAAGCAGAGGGAGGTGGAACTTGGGGTTTTGATCCATCATGTGGAATGTTACAGAGAGGTAGTTTCTGATTTACACTCAGGGTATACTTCACCACTCACATGATCAAAAAAGAGCAGTGGTCACAGGGTGGGTGAGAGACTACAGTGTAATAAAATTTGATTACTTTCCCTTGCAAAAAATACTGATCAAAGTCAGTTCAATTACTAAACTTAAACTCTTGGATACTTGCCTGTTAAGTTCACAAGAAAGCACCAGAAATTCAAAGCACAATTAGAAAATGAAAATAGGCAGACTAAAACCTGATCCTGGTGCTTGTACTCAGAGAGCACTCTGAATTAAGCAACTCTCTCCCTGTATTTCACCACATTTGTTTGCACTCAAGGAGTACAGCACTAGGCTTCAGTGTTGTTTGGTGTTGTTTTTTGGGGGTTTTTTCAGTAAGTCAATAAATAAACTCCCTTGTAAGAGTTAATATGATAGCAAAAAGATTCATCCGCACGGGTGAATACAGATTCATTAAGACTGTAAAGGATGATTATTCTGTATCACTGGCCACAGAGCTCAATCCATCTCAGAAGATGCCTGAAACCTTGCTGCTGTGCTTCTGTTCTAGCTTGTCACTTCTTTCACAGAATAGACATTTCATTTCTGTCTCCAAGACAAAATATTCTCCTTGAAAACTCATATTATAGATCTCATGTGACAGCAGGCGTGATAATAGTGCATGAATACCTTCCCTGTTTTTAGATAATCCACAGAAGGAGTCCCAGTAAATTGCTGAGGGTACGGAAGGAGAGGAGTGGGGTGGGGGAGAATGTCTTGCTTAATAAAGTAGTTGAACATGAAATAGATCTCACGATGAAGAAGCAAGAACTTACACGTGGAAGCTTTATCAGTTTTGGTAAAGAAGAGTTTCTACTCTTTCTCCAATTTCATTTTTGATTGCTTGTCTGTGCTAGACAGCAAAGATTTTTTTACAGATACAGCCCATATGCAAAACTTAAAACAATCTGTATGATCAAACTCCAGGGGCTTTTTTTAAGTTCTGGCAGAAAACTATTTTCTGTGGTTTTGCTTAAGGCATACCATCCTCATAAAATTATCAGCCAGAGGCTCATCATTCAGGAGAGGAGTAATTAAGTCCTTCCTAATTAGATGAAACTTGCTCAAAAGATTTAACATTCCTTCCCCAACTTTACATAAGCAGAGATTATCTATGCACAGTTCTACTTTATTTTATTTTTTTATTTTGAAGTTGTTGAAATGTTATAAAAAGCAATATAAACTGACAGCATGTTAAAACGAAAGATTGTGTCTCAGTGTATCTTGAGACGTGGAGCCTCTCAGAATAATTTTATATGGAGAAAAGGGTTACTTTCCATTTAATGAATGTTCCTGAGACTCCAGCAAGACTCAGTTTTCTTCTCAATTCATCTCATAGGAGCTGACGTGTCCTTTGTCAGGGTTTTATGAAGAAAAGAAGGTGACACTCTTTACAAATATCTGAAAGGAGGTTGTAGTGAGAGTGGGGTCGGTGACCAAGGGTGTTGGGGCTGAATAGTCTGGGGAAAGGGAGGCTGAGGGGGAGACCTTATCACTCTTTACTAATACCTGAAAGGAGGCTGTAGTGACAGTGGGGTTGTTCTCTTCTCACTGGTGACAGATGACAGCACAAGGGGAAATGGCTTCAACTTGCATCAGTGGAGATTTAGGTTCAATATCAGGAGAAACTTCTTTACAGAAAGGGTTGTTAAGCACTGGAACAGACTCCCCAGGGAGGTGGTTGAGTCTCCATTCCTGATTTTTTTTTAAATCACCTGGATGTGGTGCTTGGGCACATGGTTTAATGGTGGGCCATCAGAAATAGGGTAACAGTTGGACTCAATGATCTTGAAGGTCTTTTGCACCCTGAGCAATTCTATGATTCTGTGACACATTAAACAGGAAGGTAGACATGGTAGAGGGGTGAGCAGGGACATTCTGGTTCTCCCAGCAATCAGAGCAGAATAAAAAATAGTAAGGTTAAAAAAGAAGGAAACTGGGAGCCAGATTGGTTGGCAATAAGAAAACAGCATACTTGGATTTATAAGGCATGTCTGGACAAGAAGTTGCACAGGGAGCATTAGCTGCTCCAAAGTCACCAAAAGCTCCTAATTAAGATATTCATTCCAACACTTACATCTTACCAAGAGAGATTTCTTCCTCCAACATTCTATCACATCTTCCAAACCCCCAAACTTTCACTGTTTAACTCCTAAATCTTACCTGGCCCATCTTCTCAGGTGGAAGACCTTGCAGGCTTTCAAGCCTGAGACCCACCAGCTGAATTTATCGTGTGAGTGAGAGGGAACCTGGGCACAGCACCACCTGGCTTGCCTGACACTTCCCAGGCAGTTGTCTCAGACTGCATCTTATCCCAGTTTTCCCTAGGCTGTGGTCTGATGTAGTCATTCTCTTGGCAAGTCTCTTCTGAAGAGATGCCCCTTCCATGTTTGTTCTTGTCTCAGACACAATGGTTGGTCCTAATCCTACTCCTATGTGACTCTATAAATTTTAAATTTCATTAGGAGTCTCCGTGTCCTGTTTCTAGTTTCTAAAGCCATATGTAAGTCAGAGATGACACTCATAAGAGAGTAGTGAACAAAAATATGTAGCAGGGAGAAGAATAGTCACCCACCAACTTGGCATCAGAGGATGCTACAAGTACTAGAAGGAAGGAATGCTATAGAATCATCCAGGACTGGCAATGTGACAAAAAAGTGACAACAGCAAAGACAAGGGAGTAGAGTTAAGTATAGTTCAAGTTTAGAAATAAAGGTAATTGTGAATAAGATAAGCACTTACAGTGAAAAATCAAGTCAGCAGAGAGAGAGAAGGGCACAGAAATGTCACAGCACAATGGTCACAGAAGCAGAATTCTCAAGCAAGCAAAGATTCTTGAAAGCTGAAAGGAAAAAAAATAAGGCAAAGCAGAGAGAGGGTGTGACCCACAATGTCAAACTTAGCAAACTTATCATGAAAGATGAGGAAGAAGAAGCCTGAAGCCTTTCCTCTACATGAGGAAGATATCCACATGTCACTTGTTCATTGAAAAACATGAAAGCAGTTTCAGTTGGTCTGAAGAAGGATGAATAGAAATTAAAGTTACATTTTTAACAAGGCAAGGAGGGAAAAAGAGATTTGTGTAAATCAGGGGAGCTGTGGCAGCATGGTTAGGAAGGAAAGTACTCACACCTCGAGTACTGTGTCCAGTTCTGGGCCCCCCAGTTTAAGAAGGATGTAGAGGTCCTGGAACAGGTCCAAAGGAGGGCAACCAGGCTGGTGAAGGGACTCGAGCACAGGCCCTATGAGGAGAGGCTGAGGGAGCTGGGGCTGTTCAGCCTGAAGAAGAGGAGGCTCAGGGAAGACCTCATTGCCGTCTACAACTACCTGAAAGGAGGCTGTAGCGAGGTGGGAGCTGGACTCTTTTCACAGACGACCTTCAACAAGACAAGAGGACACAGTCTTAAGTTGTGCCAGGGGAGATTTAGGTTAGATGTTAGAAAGAATTTCTTCACGGAGAGGGTGATTAGGCTATGGAATGGACTGCCCGGTGAGGTGGTGGATTCTCCGTCCCTGGAGACATTTAAAAAAAGACTGGATGTGGCACTCAGTGCCATGGTCTAGCAACTGCTCCGGTGGGTCAAGGGTTGGACTAGATGATCTCTGAGG
>JAAWXA010000007.1:12663249-12849018 GCA_038090715.1 Florisuga fusca | reverse complement strand
TCTAAAACAACTTCCACATTTACCTAAACAAAATAAAAGGTACATTCTTCATCTATTATCATCATTTCATACCCTAACATTCTTCAGCTGCTGCTGAACTGGAATTAAAGGACAGAATACAGATTCACAGAGTCAACATTATGTCCTCAACAATCTAAAATAGTGCCACTTTTCAATCAAATAGCTAATGTGATGGACATAATAATGAGTGCTGTTCTAAAAAGTTTGTCAGCGTAAATTTATCTGACGTTCATACCTACTGGTGTGTGGTTTAGGGTAAACATAAATGCAAATGGTTGGATTCAACCCCCCTCTTTAATGTAAACACATAGAGGTCCACACATCTTAACAGCAGCACTAATNCTCGAGTACTGTGTCCAGTTCTGGGCCCCCCAGTTTAAGAAGGATGTAGAGGTCCTGGAACAGGTCCAAAGGAGGGCAACCAGGCTGGTGAAGGGACTCGAGCACAGGCCCTATGAGGAGAGGCTGAGGGAGCTGGGGCTGTTCAGCCTGAAGAAGAGGAGGCTCAGGGGAGACCTCATTGCCGTCTACAACTACCTGAAAGGAGGCTGTAGCGAGGTGGGAGCTGGACTCTTTTCACAGACGACCTTCAACAAGACAAGAGGACACAGTCTTAAGTTGTGCCAGGGGAGATTTAGGTTAGATGTTAGAAAGAATTTCTTCACGGAGAGGGTGATTAGGCTATGGAATGGACTGCCCGGTGAGGTGGTGGATTCTCCGTCCCTGGAGACATTTAAAAAAAGACTGGATGTGGCACTCAGTGCCATGGTCTAGCAACTGCTCCGGTGGGTCAAGGGTTGGACTAGATGATCTCTGAGGTCCCTTCCAACCCGGCTAATTCTATGATTCTATGATTCTATGAAAGGAGGCTAATTAAATTTGAAACAGATTTTTGAACAGGCAGTGGATCTGCAATAAGAAAGACTGGGTCTAAAGGAGAGGGTAGGGCAAGTATGGGTTGGGTAGAAAGCAATGCAGAAGTAGGGCCATCTAACTACATTGGCTTCTTTTGGCAAACTTCTGCTGTGAACTTGAGTGGAAAGAGGACTGGGTTTGGGGATGTTTCAAAAGTTAAAAGAGTCAGCCAGGAATATGGGTGAGGAATTGAGTTATAGCCAGGGAAGTGCAGACCTTCTGGCAAGAAAGATACCAAAACCAGAAGCAGTGGGACTCAGTAAGCACACAGAAGCTTCTGGAAGCTGTCAAATGTCAACTGATAAAATAATTATTTTAATCGTAAAGGAAAATAGACTTTAGTGTCTGTGTTTTTCCAGCTGCAAGCATGTGTGCCTGGCAGTTTTGTTGTTTTAACAGCATGGTGTAGAACTGGCTATTTGCTCTCCCCTGTCCCTCATTTGTTGACAGCTCAGTTGAAATGTGGCTCCTTTGCAGGACGTTGTCATCAGTCTGTCTTAACATAACAGCAATCCTGTTGATATCCAGTTCCTGTTGAAAGCAGTACATCTTTAATCCAGTGATGTGTTATGCCCTGTTTGAGTTCACAGAACTCATAGAGGTAGCCAAGGACAAGAAAATTTAGCACTTTATGTCTTCAAAGGATTACACAAATACAAGCATGTTATTTTCAAATCCTGGATCCTGTCCCAAACAGTTGAATCTAACAAGACTTGGAGGCATTGTTCATTAAGGACAGCTTTAGATTTTGAAGGACTGCATTCCCTGGTAACAATACGTACCTGTTTTAGGAATTCCTACGGAACTCAGTGACCCAGGTGAAATTCTTGCTTTTCCAAGGTACATTAGAGGTACAAAGTCAAAACCAGAAGACTGTAATGAGCAGTACATGAGGGTTACTCACGTTAGAAAAAAAATAAAAATAAAAATCACAGTTTAGTTTTTTTGTAGAATCTCAAAATCCATATTCAACAGTGAAAGGATTTCTTGCAAAACACAGCAGAAGCAAACTGGAAGATCCAGATTCCCAGAAGTTCTCAATCATATTAGTAATGAGATCAAACATCTACATAGCATGCAAGAATAGCAGATAAGGGCCACAGGAGTTCTGCAGTTGTTGGGAGGTGTCTAATATTGGCAGAATAGTGACTGCAGTTTTTAACTAAATGAATGAAGGGAACCCCAGTGTCAGAGCATCTGGCCATGATCTTGCCACTGTACTTGGCTAAGTGAGTGGATGGAAGATTCATGATGAATTGTCTGTCCCTTCAGCTTGCATGCCCATGTGGCTTCCCAGTTCATTATCAGATTCTAGTCCTACCATAACTGGATGCATTCTGTAGGAAAGCTAATTTTTGCCCTGTTCTTCAAATGTCAGAGGGCCAAGCAATCCCTTAATGAAGGTTCTCTTAATCTCTGTTAAATAAAAATACAGAGTACACTGCAAGCTTCCAGTATGCCAGAACTCATTAATTACTGGTAAGTGTGCTATGGGAGACATAGGAAATAGGTCCAAAATTAAATTAAACCCATCCTTTAACTTACTGGAAAAATCTTAAGTAACCACTGATAATCAGAGAAATAAATCAATTACTCCTTGCAGTTTGGAATTCTTGTGAATGAGTTGTGGTTAAAAGATGGATGGAAGTTATTCAAGATATTTTTATATTAAATCTACTCTGGGCAAATAAATTAGGTTTGGAAAGGATTTATGCTTTCAGACCTTTTTTAGAGCTTTCCAGTCTTAAAATCAATAATGCTACTTGCAACATATGTTTAACAGTTTTTTCAGAGTATCCATAAAGCACTATTTTTAATGAACATTAAACATGTATAGGTAGCAGAAGGTTAGCACTGAAAATGTTAATACAAGAAACGAAAGGGTAGACTTTCTGTGTCATAATGAATATAACCTGGGAGAGGGCAAAGTTCATCCCATTCCCTGACTTTGCTTCCCATGTCTGTGTAGCCAAACAGAAAATATCAATAGCGTGGACACTGCAGTGGAAACAGAACATTGGCAGTCTTGATAGAGCTCCCATTAGCAGACATGGAAAGACCTTGTAGCTCATTTTTCTGCTTAGAGTTTACCATTAGAAGAGCACCTGAAGAGGGATGGGAAATATGGCAGCAAACTGGGCATGCTTCTGGTGTCACATTAGTGCTGCTGTTAAGATGTGTGGACCTCTATGTGTTTACATTAAAGAGGGGGGTTGAATCCAACCATTTGCATTTATGTTTACCCTAAACCACACACCAGTAGGTATGAACGTCAGATAAATTTACGCTGACAAACTTTTTAGAACAGCACTCATTATTATGTCCATCACATTAGCTATTTGATTGAAAAGTGGCACTATTTTAGATTGTTGAGGACATAATGTTGACTCTGTGAATCTGTATTCTGTCCTTTAATTCCAGTTCAGCAGCAGCTGAAGAATGTTAGGGTATGAAATGATGATAATAGATGAAGAATGTACCTTTTATTTTGTTTAGGTAAATGTGGAAGTTGTTTTAGAGAAAAGTAGCTATAGATGACAGATTTGTAAGGAGAACAGAGGTGCTATGTTTGATTCTACTCATCACTAAGGTTTAATTACCATGCTGCAAAGGGCACTGTATTTAACTCTGGGTCCTTCGGTGTAGCCAGTCTGGTCTTTCCTATCCTACCACCATGACCACAAGGGAAGAGGAAATGATCTGTTGTTCCTAGGCCTTGTTCCTCTTGAGCAGCCTTTGCTCTAGATTTTCCACAAAAGCTAAAGGTGCAGCTTGACTTTAATGTGTCACAACTGTGAGAAGAGTAGGAAGTCATTCTTCTTTCAAGATTTTCTTCTGACAGACTTTCAGAACAAGTGGGGGTGAACTGAAACATGATAGGTAGACCTCCAGCTTGTGCTGAGGAACTTGTGAAAATCCATCACAACAGGTGCTGATTGCAAGTTGTCTCATAAGTCAAAACAAAGAATTACATGTCTTCGCAGTCTTGTGCAGAGGTGGGCTTCTAGGCTCAAAGTCATGTTTTGTATTTTACCAATACTATTTATTCAACAGTAAGTCAACATTATCTTAGAAAGCCATGGAAGCACAATCCTGTTTTTGTTCTCTTCTACCCAAACTTCAGGTTACAGGGTCTGCCCCAACCTTAGCACTGTTCAGTGTGGTTTTGTCATTCTTGGCAAGCCAGGGAAAAAAGCATTATGTATAATATGTGTTTATAGTGTAAATCTTTGTCTTGTTCATACAACAGCTGCAACCAATGGAAAATACTTATATCCGTGGGTCAGATTATGCCAATTTTTCTAAGATTTCTGATTCTAAACCTAGGGGTTTTGTAGATTTGTTTCATTCAGTAATATGTAATGCAGCCAAACCTAGAATCTGATAAAAATGTGAGGTCATTCAGCACATTCGTGTTTTGTGTATTGTAAATTCATTACTTATTCACCTCGTATCATTTTTAAATATAAGAAGCATAGAAGCATACCTCATGGGAAAATAAAATAGACTAATAAATCACTGTTGGAAACACAGCTTTCCTTTGACAACTGGTTTTAATTTTCCTTTTCTTTAATGCCATACTATTGTCTGAAATTATATTCCTTGCTAATTTATCATAAAGAGCTCTGTTATCTTTGTCATGGGTGTCTCTCCAGATATTTGTAGGGTGCTCTCACACGTCTTTGCTTATTGCTTGGTCAAGCAATCTTGTCTGTATTTAGCTTGTAATCTTTGCCAAAAATTCATGTTATCCAGTCCTCTCAGAGTTTTTGATGTTCTTTTCAAAACTCCCCCATTTCCCCAGCTTTTTACAGTATTTCTGTAGTGGTGAAGGGAGCTGAATCTGGTGGTTCAAGCATCAAGCATCAAGCATAGGGCTCTCTTATGGGTGGAGTGTCGCCTACCACAGTACCCTGCTTAGGCAATTTTATGTGGCAGGGACCACCTTGGCTGCCCTAACACTGGGGATGTTTATTTAATGTGTTGTTCTCTGTCAGCTCAGTCCATCTTTGAGCTGCCAAGTTACCTAGGTTCCTCCTTTGGCTCAGCACATAATTTAGGAATACATTAGGTTGCATTTTTCCAGGGTGAACTTTCCGCTTGCTGGGTTATGTTAATATTTGTGATTTTTTCCATGTACTCAGTGAAGATGGCTGTGCCCACTGTTACATTGCCTCCAGGTTTGGACACAGCATCATGGCATCAAGGACAGTGCAGGCCTGGCAGCTGCAGCTCTGGCACAGGTCCACCATTGCTTTCTCTGACACCTGACAGGCCCAGGTCTTCCCACCTCAAAGACAGGCACAATGAGCCTTTGTGAAATGCCAAAAGATTACCTTCTAGGACACTATTCTGGCACTCTGGGACACTGTTCCAGTGGGGTGGGCTGCATGGCCAAACTGAGAATGAACTGAGGGGGTTGTCTGCTACCCCCTTTTGTTTGGATGCTTGCTTTTACTGCACCTGACAGACTTATCTGACGTCCTATCTAGTTTAAAAAATTGTGTGGTTACAAAATGGACAGCAGCAAAGGTTCCAAACCTTCTCAGGTTCCAAACCAGGAAGATCATAGAATCATAGAATCATAGAATGGGCTGGGTTGGAAGGGACCTCAGAGATCATCGAGTCCAACCCTTGATCAACTACCACTGCAGTCACTAGACCATGGCACTGAGTGCCACATCCAGTCTCTTTTTAAATGTCTCTAGGGACGAAGAGTCCACTACCTCCCCTAAAGATGTAACATCATATACCATCTTCAGACCATGCCAACCCACCTGCAACTGGTTTTATGGGTGGGAGAAGGCTGGTATCTATTCCCATCCCTCCCCCTTCTCCTCAGGCTGCATCTTAACTGGAGATCTGGGGATCTCTACACTTCCTTTTAACAATTCTTAGTCTTATTCTGACTGTGCAGTTCCAGGCACAGGTTGTCAGAGCAGGTTCTACCTCCACACTGGAGAAGCTGATGTGCTTGCAGGCTGGCACAGTTCTTTGCTCAGCACGTTGCTTTGAGCTTCAGTGACCTTCATGCTATATAACACATTTCCAAAGACAGTCATGGCACTGTATAAATCTGATCTGTATTTTCTATGCATACATCTTTATTAAATTTACAACCTTCCGTTTTGCTCTGAGCACTCAGTGAAGTCCATGCATGTCTTCATAATAACCCAGATGGCAGATATGTCACAGAGTGTTTCTATTTTTCCCTTACACATGCATATTCACACACACATCTTTTATTAGTTGCTGGCTTCCTGACACTTTAGACTCAGTAGGATAAATCTTGCAGGAAAAAATGAGGCTAAATGACACAGTTACATAAAACAAGCCTCTGCCTGGTCCTGAGCTCTGTGCTACTGGACTGCACACCTCCTCAGACCCACTCCTGAGTTGTTACCATAATCCTTTGCTACAACTCCCTATTTTTCAACTCACGCATTTCTCTCTGTGCTGAACTGATTGTGAGCACACATGTCATCAGATTTACTATGCCTTGTAATACCAAGAAAAATACAGATCTGTTTTCCTCGATGGTGGGTTTGTTGACCATCCAGTACATAATTAGAGAAGGTCTGAGCCTGGGTCATATTTTGCAACTGGAAGCTAAAAATTATTTTTGGGTCTGTGGGTTTTGTGTATCTTGTCAGATCATTTTCAGCAGAATCAAATAACATCTGTTTTTTGTGACCCTTGAGGACAGTTTTTTTTTTCCCCATTTTAATTTATTTCAGTATTTTAATTGTAAAATTTGTTTTGTGGCAGCGAAACTTACTTTCGAAGACACTTCATTTTTCTGGGCTACAGAAGCCTTTTTAAAAATTATACTTCTGAGCTATAAAATGCTTCCTTTTAATCAATATCTGTGTTCTGATGTATTTCTTAGGTGATGTGTGATAAAAAATACCCTGTAATGAAAATTTCCCTCAGACTGTAGGAATGAGGCACCATGTTGCCTCATTGCTCTTTCTGGATTGTTTTCCAACCATCAGTCATATAATGAAACATAAATTCAGGATCCCTTGCAGGAACAGACCCTCTAATAAAGAACTCTGTGTATCCCAAATTGGCAGCAAAGACTGTGTACTTTTAAATTATCCCAGCATGTCAGAAAAGGCTATCAAACAGGTTGGGTGTGAGCTGAAGCATAGGCACAAGTATGTTTTCACTCTCACATGTTTTAGCCTGGCTAGTTTGGGGCCAGCACAGGCCTCAGGCTGTTTCCAATATGCAGTTTGTTGTGGCCACTCTGTTTTGCAGGGTAATGGTTATGTCCCAGGACATGAGTCATACCATGTCTGATCAATCTCTGACTCATTTTATTTACTGATACAGATGTAGCCCAGAAATTCTTACAGGGAGGTCAGCTTTTTCTTTCATTTTCTCATCATTGCTTGTCAGCACTGGGAGTGACAGAGCTAACAGCATGTGTGAGCTGTGGGGTTTAGTGTTTGCAGACCTATGGGTGATTTTAAAAGAGAATCTTATCTTTGATAAAGTACAAACAAAACCTTAAACTTGGGAAAACGGGCTAGAAAGAACCCTAATTTTTCAACCACTGTAAGGCAAAGTAAAACATCCACCTTTGGGACTCTGGGTTTGTCTCACAACAAGTTTTGGCTAATAAATTGGAAACAAAAAGATGTTTGGAAAAGCCTGGATGCTGAGGACAGGTAGCTTGGGTGCTCTGTATGGTTCATCTGTCATGCTGTAGAAGATGCTTAGCCGTGGAAAAACTGCTGGAAACGTTGCTTTTGCCAGTAGTGAATATGAATAAGGAATACTGTGTAGATATGGGTACTTAAACCAAATATAAAGTAGCTGATTTTTTTTACAGTTGAGGTGAAACTTTTGCACCTGCCTGGAAAGGAGATCCTTATTTCAAAATGTGCATTGTACTACGTGTCCACACTGGCTCTGAGCCCCCCATCCTCTAGGCAGGCATGTTAAACACAAGGTCCTATGCACTTTTCTTATGCTTATGGTTAGTGGAGAGCCTGGATAGATCCGTCCTAGCCCTATTCAGGCCTTCCACCCCTTTTCTGCATACACATGTTTATATGGAAAAATTGCTATTATTAAGATAGGAAGGGAAAGAGAAAACTAAAGAGCAGTCAGGGCAGATAATATAAGGCAAGAGAAAACAACACTCTTGTTCCCTATATACGTAATTTATCTCCATCAGAAATATGTGAAAGTAAACACTCTGCTTTCCCACTTCAGCAGCTATATTGTGAGCTGGCATTTCTAGCTCAGTGCTGGTTCAGGAGCACTTTTCGGTTGCATTAAGAAATAGATTAAAGGCAGAGAAAATTCTTGTAATGCTTGCAGCTGAAATCTGGAGGCTGGAGCAGTTGATGGTCTTCTGATGGTGCAGTGGCTGTCCAGGAGGGTTTGTCTTCCTGAAGACAAATGGACAGGGTGGGCAGGAGGGCTGTATTAAAACCAGCAGTAAAAAGTCAACAACAGACTGTAGGCTTGGAACATCAAAATGCTGGTGCTAAGGAAAGGCTCCAACTTTTTGAACCACAGAGCAAACATTTCTGCTAGGGGTGCAAGAGCTTTCTCCCTGTGTTTTCTCCCCATAACCCTGCACTGCTGATGAAGGTGGGCAGCCCCAAAACCTGGCCTGCTCAGACCAGCACTCCCAGGCCAGGATGGTGTGGGTTTTGCCAGGATGGAGTGTGGTATGAAGCTACCTCATGCAAATTTTATTGACACTTATATCACACACAAGTACGTTAAAGCTGATACTGCCTGTTGTCTGGGGAATACCAATAATCAGTTTTCAGAAAAACCTCTCACACCCACACACCTTGCTCTTTTCTGAGCATGATCCTGTTCTGCAGACGTGGGAAGAGGGTGAAGGCATAAAAATGTTTACACACCTCCCACCAGTGCAGAGAAGCTCCACCTCTGGCTGTGGTCCTGTGGGAGGGGGTGATTTGTGGTGGTGTGATATCCCCTTGGTGATTTGTGGTGCTGCAGCATGGGGAGACCATCTCCTGGGAAGGATCTCTGTGCAGGAATGTCACTCTGTATTCCATGCTACCATGGCACATTACAGATGTGTTTCATATTTTTCTTCTTTGCCCAGTCCAGACTCTTGGCACAAGCTCCTTTCCCAGTCCATGTATGCCATCAAATAGAGTTTATGGCCTAGAATTAGAGTTTGCTTTTTTTTTCCTGTCTCTGCTTATGACCTCTGGTAGTCTCAGAATATTTCTTTGTATTATATAGTGTTTACAACTTTTTTTTTTCCCTAGCTTTAATTTTACTTTCTTTTTCAGCTTCATTTACTGTGACATTCTCCGGGTCATTAGTATAAAACTGAAATAATCTATTACTTTTAATTTAACTTGAAAATTATTTAGCCTATTATAATTCTGTTTCTATCCTTAGTCTGTTTGGCTATGCTTTTACTTAGAATTTCAATAAAATGTGTCATATTCAACTTCTGACCCAGTAAACACCTTCCTGGCCTTGAGATCGTGGTCTCAGTTTAGAAGGATTGCTCTGACTGGCTTTTGGCAAGCTGATCCCAAAAATAATAATGTGGTTTAGTCAGATTGTTGACAAAAATGTGGCAAATGTAAGGTGTTTTCTTTTTATCCAGCCTTCATTCATAGTGTTACTTGCATGATATCTGTTAGAATAATGCATAAGAGAAATGAGAAGCGTAAGTATTCTTGAGACTTGTATTTAGCTTTTATAGCAATAGAATCTAGGGAAATAGAAACAGACAGAAACAGATCTAGGGCTGAATGTGCTGTCTGAATAGCTTTTTTTTCCTTACTACATGTTTGATGAAAAGAGTTACAGGAAATTCCCAATAAGAGTATCCTGTGCTGCTTGCCATAAATCCATTGCTTTTGATCCCATTAAATTTTGTTCCCATTAAAAAAAAAATCCAAAACCTCCTGCAAACGCTAATCAAAAATGGTTCTTGTATTTTGTACTTTGTATTTTGTATTCTTGCTATTTTTATCATTATTGCTCTAATCCTGGAAGGTTTGTGTTGCAGTCCCGGTTTTGTTGTCCTAGAAAATGCAGTGCCTTCCAGTCAAAGCAGGAAGATGAACAAATTTTTTTGCTTTGCATCATCAGTGAAACATAACACATGCTCCTGGTGCATGCTTACTGCAGAATTAAACAGCATCCTCTGGGAGAGAGCTCAAAAACAAATGGATCCTTCACAAAAAAATCAATAGTCTGGGATTGCTGCTAGGACAGCTAATGTCCCTTACCCATACATTTCTACATTGTGTCCTCAGCTTTGGAATTAAATTTGCTTAGCTCCATTAGAGTTTTTCATTATTACTATTATTCCTCACGTGCTTCTGCCAAATCACATCTGAAAATGTGAGCATGTATGTTAGAGCACTTAGGAGATCCTCCTAGTAGAACAACAGAAAACTTGGAATATTAAATTAAATTACACTTTATTACAGCGCTTAAATCTGTAAAAAATAGGTGGAAGCCCAAGTGGAAGGAAGACGGAAAATTAATAACTAGCTCCTGTGAGGTTTTCTTTCAGTAATATTTTTCCTTCTACCCCTTGTACTGCGGCCTCTCAGTACATTTTTGCTTGGTATGAGTCACACCAAGAAGGAGGACCTGAAATAACCAGCTGTCACTGCCTTCTGTTAATTCTGAAAGACTTTTTTGCCCACCTGGACAATGCCAGGTAAGTGAGGTGTCAGCTTTTTTCAGTTTTGCTCAGAGCAAATTTGCCTGTCACCAGGGAGGCTTCCAAAATTCTGTCAGTCAGCAAGGCAGAAGTTCACCAAAGTCCTTTCAAGGGTACCAGACTCTGACCTAGGAGTGATATTTTGTCTCCTGAGGTCACTCTTCCCAGGCTCTTTTTGACCTGGCAGATTCCTGACACCATTTTGATGTGCAGCATCTCACTGACCAGAACCACTCGTGATGTCAGCTCCCCACCACCCTGGCAGAGGCTGCACTGGGCATCGTAAGAGGACCAGCAAGCTCTGCAGAATGGGTTGACTCTGTGACTCAGGGGTGGTCAGACATTGAACCAAGGTGAGCAAGGAGCCTGGCTGCCTTCAGACCACAAGGCACAAAGAGTCACTGCTGAGAGCAAGTCTCCCTTTCCATACAATAGTAATATAAAGGAAGTAGGGAGCAGCCGCAACCTTAGCACACGTGGTTTGCATCCCAGGAGAGCATGAGCTCACACACTCACATGTAAGCAGCAGATGCAGTGGCAGTCTATAACATCAATGGCAGGAGAGTGACCAGGACAACTGCACTCTCATTAGTCTGACCTAGAAAGCTTATGGAGCACTTGTCAGCAGAGAAGGTGGTTAAAGACACAGGAAACGAGAAAAAAACCTCCATGTCTCTTTATCAAAGGAGCTGATGCCAGACTGGAGGGTAGTCTGGAGGGGAAGGAAATGGTGTATAGCAGATATAATTGGACTTCAAAGGAGCATCTCACCCAGTGCCACACAGGAAACAATAATGCTGGAGGGGATGGCAATTAGTACAAGGGCCATGCAGCAGCCGGAGAGAGTGTTCTGTAATGCAAAAGGGAGTATCCAGCCAAGGAGAGCTCACTATTGGGGGTTTCTAAAGGGCTGGTCTTATGTTTGTTTTAATTTTGAGGGATTTTTTGGGACCTGAATCAGAGTAGCATTTTAATGACTTTTGCAGCACACACAGAACTGAAGTGCATTGCTCATGAATGGGAAAATGAGTATCGGAGAGGAGAACAGTGACCTTGAGCACTGGAGAACTGATTTGCAGTGAAATGTGACAGCACAAAATGAGCAGACAGGTCACTCATGTAGAGATTAATAACAAAAATATTTGCTGCTAAATGGCATCTCGCTGGTTCCAGAAGAGAAATTTTATGGGGGTACTAGGCATAGGACTAATGAGGTGGTAGTTGCATCTTTTCTGGAAAACTGTGGATGGTTTTGGCCCCCACAGTATGGAGCAGCCACATCTTTCTTGAACTGTGTTTAGGGAACAGCTACAGAACATTCTAGAGAAAAGAGATTTCTTACTGAGGGCCAAGACAGCTTGGCTTACTTAGTGTAATAAAACAGATGCTGAAAGGAGATGCAGCATCTCTTCAAAAGTACTGCAAGAGGCAAACTCAGGAGGGGAAGAAAAGGACAAAGATGGTATTTATATAAATGCAATAAAGATAAATTTAGCTTGGAAACAGACAACCAGTCAAAGGGTTTTGAAAGTGATGACCTGAAGGAGCCGTTCTGGTTTTGTGTTCCAGAATTAAAATTTGTCATTCAGGTAAAAAATGGCAAAGGAGAGATTGCAAAGTATTTACAATGAATGTTTGTTGATTTATATTTTGTTTACACTTGCTTAACTGCAGTATGCACCAGAGTAGCTACTAGCAAATAAATTTTACATGGAGATATAAGGACAGGCCTCTGGGATAAATAGAAAAAACAAAGGTAATGCACAGTTTGCATGGCAGTGAAGTCCTGTGCACTACCTTGTGGTTATGTGCCTCAGACAGGGTGTTCATGGGCTGTGTAGTGTTGATGACATCTGATTTCTCAAAGGTGTAGATTTGAGCATGTATTATCAGACTTTTTAGAGAGATCATTTCAGTGTCAGTGTCTCGGGCACTCTTATAATACGCTCTCAACAATGCCTAATTCCAGAAGTAGCTGAAGGATGAAGAGAAGTAATGATCAAACATAACTCTTATTAAGTAAATTTTTTGCTTCGGTTTTACTTCAACTTTTTATAAAGAAATGTATCAAACTGCAGTTAACCTAAATCATTACTACAGCTTTAAACATTTTGAAATTTTAAGTATCTTGTGCTTCATGCTCATTATAGCCAGTAAATGTGTCAGAACAAATCAAGAATGATATTATATGTCATTTTGCAATAGAATTAACTTAGTTATAACTGTAAAGGTTCTGGCTACTGATATTTAGTGACAACTTGGCTTCAGAAACTCAATTTATGTCTTTTTTTTAAAAGACATACTATCACATTTGGGATCACTTTGGTGTCTGTCTGACCTTTTTTTGCAGGCTTTGAAATAATGGTGTCATGGATGGCCTGCCTTTATGGGACTACACCAAAAAATAGAAAAGAAATTTCATGTAGTTAAAGTTTTTATTCATTTCTCATCCGTTCCACTGACAGTTACTATCAGTGGTAAAATTTACCTGTACTTACAGTCTGAATATAACTGCTTTCAGATTACAGCCACCTGATTTTGTTAAATGCTTGTGCTGCTACATGAAAGAGCTTGTTGACATTGGTAATGGCCTCTTGCAGCTAAATGTGGGTTATTACTGAGAGAGACAAGGTTAAATAACCTCTAACCCTCTTGAAAAACACTGGCCTCCATTTAGTGTTTCATTGCAAGCTATGATTTCCAGATAACAAATAATCATTGTTGTATTCTTTCCAAATGAATATTTCTTTTAAAGCTTGGTCACCAGAACTGAACAAAGCAGTAGTTTAGCCATTACTGTGGGTAAGAAAAATGCAGCCTCTGACTTCCTAGTGAGCCTTCTGAAGGAAAATAGGCATCTTTCAGCATCCTTAGGCAAAGTGGTAATAAATTTCATTCTGATACGAAAAGGAAATCTAGCAATGTGATGGATTGGAAGTATGGTAAAAGAAAAAGGTATTGCACAGTGTAAATCTCTATTTAAATAGAGATTTTAATGTAAATCTCTTCTTTATCTTTAAGAAGGTACTAAAATGCTACATTAGAAATCAGTTAATCAGTGGAAGTGTACAAACTTGAGTATTTATCACAGCGGATTTTTTTAATCGAACTATGACTTATCTTTTGTCTGTTACTTAACACTGTTGCTGCTACATAGTGTGTTCTGAGTTTGGGGGTTATTTGCCCGAAATACCTGTGTCTTTGTATATAAAATGTGGTATCTATAAACTCAATCATCAGATAAAATATTGGTACTACTGCTTTTTATATGAAAAAGAAGAAAGGCCTTATTTCCAGATTATTATAATTTATTGTTACTAATTACAGGTATGTGTTTATCTGCTTATCAGCTACTCATTTGCAAAGTGCTCTGAATGCAATAGATGCATATTGACTATTGTTCACCAATGGCTGTCATTGACTTTCCTTTTATTAATGTAAATGTTAATATAATTTCATCTCATTTTTTTAAGCTGTATTTTACCCTGGATCTTCCTCACAGACCTTCCACTGTCCTAGCCACTAGTTCTTATGTTCTAGTGAGACATCCAAACTTCTTTTTGTTTCTGTCCTGGACCTCTTCGAAGATGCTCCATTTCATGTCTGATTTTGGCTTTGCCAAATGTACTTTGTTCCTCAGGGCATTCATTAGCCCAATTCTTCAGTAAATTTCTGGAAACTACTCTTTTATATAGTTTATAGCTATGGCATCTAAATAACAAAAATGGAGACAGAGCCCAACATTTTCACCTTCTCCGTGTTAATTTTCCCATTGTTTCTTTCTTCCTCATTCTCATGTTTGCTTGCCCCAAGAACGTGCATTCATTTTTACCTTTGCCCCCTCACTTCTCTTCTACTTGATGTCAAGGTCACAGTAGAGAAGGCTGCTCCTCCAGGAGAGGACCTTCTTAAGCTATACAGGTCTTAAACATCTGTTTAGGATAATGTCTTTGCTCTTCTAAACCACAACTGTTGTGAACATTTGCCACTCCATGAAGCAGAGAACATGACCTCATCCTGTATCAGCCATAGTTTATAGTCATCTTGGCAGATAATTCAGTCAACCCAGAAGGATACATATTAGGAGAATTTAGAGAGGATCTTACAGAGGTAGGAGGCTGCTGCTTTTCACTGCTGAGAGCTGCCAGTGTGTTGTGCCTGTCCTGTGGTGTTACTGTTTATCCCAGGCATCATGCCTTATGGATGACAAGCATCAAGAGGACAAAAGATAGGGCTACAGAGATAACGTATGTAAAAAATGAAGAGCCACAGAAATGTCAGAAAGTGTTTCTTGCTTTTAATTTGAGGACCAGGCAGTAATTCAGTGTGTCTGGAAAGACTCACATATTTTGCCATATTTGTGGTACAGCAAAGTGAGTCATGGACAGCATGCTTCTCAAACTAGCTGCTTTCCGTGCCTCATCCCTGGTGTCTTTGTGATGCCTCCATATTTCTACTGACCCCGAGGAACTCTGTGACTTGAGCCAGGCAGAGCTTGTGCTGCTTCAGGTCATGGACTTGAAGGCTGCAAACCATTTTCCTTAGCAACCGGTGCCATCTGACTCTGCAGTCTCATATCCCTGATAGAAGTGATTTTGCCTCCTGATCTTCACTTATAAAAGCTCTTAAGTAAAGCAAAGAGTATTCCCCATGACTCCTTGTCACTTACTGGAGATAAGTGGTGAAAGACGGGCTATAGACAGTCAGTTTGTGAAGGAGAACTAGCTTATCTTTGTCTGAAATGGAGCCAAGAACAATATATCAATGTCCATATATATTTAACTCCTAAGGATTAAACTCAGGATTTTTCTCACTGAGGTGTAACTTTGGAAGTCGAGGTATGGAAGTAGTTTTTACTAAAAGTAGCTGCTATCAGAAGGTGATTGTTTATTTGCCTGTTGCTTTGCCTATGTTTTTGCTGCTTGTAGAACAGTGAATGTAATGTTTTGCTGAAGTCTCATGTAATGGTACGTTACCATGACACACATTTGGAAATAAAAGTACTGTTGTCAAGGTGATGTAGCAAAATTACTAACTTTCTGTTTCTCCAGTATTCTGTTTAAAAGATTTTTTTAAAAACGTTTTTACTAAAAGCTGTAATATAATTTTAAGTAATGATGAAAAAAACACCCAAGTGATACTATGCAAATTCACATAAGCAAGGCAGTATGAATTGAAAACATGACAGTGAAAATAGATTTGTCCTTCATGTTCTGCTAGTGACAACGGTGAGGAAGAGGGTTTTGGAATTATGAGAATCACTCTGATATTATTACTTGTAATAGCTGAAAGCAGAAGCCATAGATAATAATAATCTTCAAACTGTAGAGGTTGAAAGCTCTGATAAGCCAAGAATTACTTCAGCTGCCTTGAGTGATGGTGGAGCAAAGGCACAGAGTTGTTAATAGTTTATGCAGTTGAAATATAGTCACAAATTCAAAATGTACAGTCTTAAGGTTTGAGACCAAAGAAGCAGATGGTATACATGTCTATCTCAGTGTTCTGGAGGGATTCCCTGTATCAACCACCTCAAAAAATCATAGACTGAAGAAACAGTTCTGATACCTACAGTTAAACACAAGGGTACTGTCACTTCAAACACAACGTATTCCATTTCTGTGGTCTTTTCCGTACATACAGTGAGGCAGGTTGTTACTGTTTTACAATAATGCCTTGGAACTCAATGCCACTTTTTTTTTTTTTTTTTTTTTTTTTTTTTTTTTTTTTTTTTTTTCCAAGTTCTGCAACTGGCAGCCATTACCAGAGGATCCGTGAGCTTTTCAAATCCATTTTTATGTACATCAAATCATAGCTTGTCAAGAACTGGGCACACAAATTTGTAGAGAATGTGGGCAAGGTATTCCACTGCTCCTGAGTTTTTTATGACCTGATCATAGCACTAGCAGATCTCTTTATTATTTGTAAAAAAAATCTGCATTAAAAATTTCACCAATAATGTTTTGCTTCTTTATTCTTTGAATAAAATTACCACTTTAATTATTAATGTTTTAATAGGCCCACAGTTTCAGTCACCACTTAATGACATTGTAGTGCGATGGGGTTTCTTAAGTACCAGATATATCGGTGCAGTTCTGGTATGTCCAATTTGAAAGAAATCAATATTTTAAGGAAAAATCAAGAGTAACAATATGGAGTAAACAATCTTGTGATTTTGAGACTTTTTAATATTTTTCTGTATCAAATGGAAAACATTAAAATACCATGTATCAGTCTTGATCTGAAAGTGTCTCTGTTCCTTCTTAATTAAAGGAAAACTTTATTGATGAATTAGCAGATTATGTGATCAATTTCTCTTCTGTATTCCTAAGAAACAATTGAATATATGCATATATGTATGGGCCAATGCAATGCTGAGTATGGAGAGTATCAACTGAGCAACTGCCCTTCCATTTTCCATTTCAGCTTCCAACTTAAAAAAGGCATAGCACATACTGAGTCAGTGTAAAATTGTAAGTCTAGGCATTGATCCATCTTCTTTAAATCCTTTCATTATAAATTCTGTTTTAGAAAAGACAAACTTGGTATTCTGTCATTTCAGTCCACTTTTCTTACCTGCCTTTTCACACCGGTCGTTAACTATTCACTGCATGTGTGTTTAATAACTAATCTGTAATGCTGCCTTTTTTGCCAATTTTTAAGGTTTAACTATTCCAGTTGGAAATGAGTAAAATTGCCAAAAGATTAAAGAAGTGGCTTCTTCATTATTTAAGAAATGATTGACCATCACTGGTCAGACAAGTGGATTGGGATTCTGGTGACTACATGTCAATATCTACAACTTTGACATCTGTATCTAAGCTACTCCTCCCAGGCTCCCTTTACTGACAATGGAGAGGGGAAAAAAAAGGGAGAAAAAAATTTAGGATGGGGTGTTGTCCCAAACTACACTTCTAAAATAGATCAGATGATTTGTACTCTAAAAATGCTAGTATTAGTTGACTGTAAATAGAAGCAAGATCAATTATATCACTTAAAAGCTTATAGATGTCCAAAGGTAGAGATTAATTCCATCCCTGAGCTTTAGTGGAATGACACTTCTAATGTGAATGTACTGTGAATGTGTTTTTTGATGTAATGGAAGTAGTGTCATTCATGCTCCACACAGATGAGCAAGTCCTGTTCAGCACAAGTGCCAGAAGCACAGTCATGCTGGGACTTCATTTTATATGGATTAGATTACCCTGATTTTCACCTTGGCTAAGTAGTAGCATGGTGTTAGCATTATTTCCAGAACAGACAAGCTGGGGGAAAAGCAGTAATACTCTTACTGTAGGCATACAAAGGTGGCATTTAATATTTATGTTGGAAGATAAATGTAGTGGCCCTCACCAGATTAGGTCCTACTATGCAAAGCAGCATATATCGTATTACAAATATTAATAATGCCTCGTGCATTAAAAAGGGTTGAAAAAAGTGACGGATGTTGAAGCTGAGACATTTTGTAGACTCTAGTTAATTTAGGATATTGCCTTACTGGTGATTTTTCCTGTGGGTTTTTTCCCTTAGGATGATTTCCAGCACGCAGCCTCAGAAACCAACTGGGAGTCAGTCACAAGCTCTGTCTCAGTAAGTAATTTGTTACGACTTTGTCCATGGATGGATTGATAGGATGGCTTGAATCCTGATCACTAAAATGACACCTGCACAGAGAAACTATATATTCGCCTTTGGCAGGCAGTGAAATTGGTGTTTATCCAAGTCGTAGAGGAGTCAACCAGTATATTTTTAAAGAGAGAAGACTCAGGATATGCCATTAGCTATTGTAACCACGTGAGGTAGCCATTGGGAAACATTTCTTGCTTTCAAACACATTGTATCAAGATGAAAATAGAAGACAAAGTCCTTACAGTTTTCAATTGTAAAATGTCTTGTTCTAAATAAAAGACTATACTTAATCTGGCAAGAAAACAGGATCATCTTTTCATTGTCGATACCAAGATTATTTTTAAGTGTTTGTAATAAAATACTGTAACCAGAGTCTCCATATTCAGTAGTGAAATGAAAATTGCAGGGGAAAAAAAAAAGTTAAAATAAATAATCCAGTATAAAATTTTATTTTTCTCTTCAGTAGATGTATTTGTGTCATTGGACAAAAATCTGTCCCTTCTTTCATTTCCTGAGTAAAGTTAACTGCTGGGGAATGGCAGTGTAGCATCAGAACTCATAATATAGGCAGTCCTCTTCTGTGAGCTCTGCTAGCTGGTCAGCACCATGTCCCACTTCTTGTAAACTCCTCTTAAAAAACATGAGATGATAAGCACTCAAAGCAGACTTGCAAGCAATGTTTGGAGCATTAATGGAAGGTGCAGTGATGGCACCTTTGTTACAGTAGCTTCCAGAAGTCACCAGTACAGAAGTAAATAAAATACAGGTAAATACTATTGATTAGTTTCCAAGCCAGGCAACAAGTAGAGAGAAAATTCCATATTGCCAAAATAAGGAGAACTTAAGCCAGTCTCACTTGTGTTTACCCTTGAGTTTGCAAAGGACACTTGCCCTTCATGATACAATGCATTGATAGCCTAGAACTAACTGTGCTGAAAGTCTTCAGTAATAATGTTATCAGGACTGAGATCTACTGGATGTGCCAAGCAGGAGATGCTAGACTGTTTTACTGAAATGTATAAACTCGTTTTTCATTCTAATATTGGGCTGTAAAAAAACCCAAAATCTACATGATAGAATATTTTGTTTAAAAATATGGTAGGCTCATGTCTGAAAATGTAAGCCTAGGGCTCCCTCATCAGGTATCTATTAAAATGAAATCAAGTAGATGGTAAACACCATGTTATTTGTCCTCCTTAACATCATAAAGAGCGCAATATGCCAAACAATAATCCATTATTATTTTCATATTGAAAAAAAATACTTGTCTTTCACTTCTATTCAGTTCTGAAAAGTTGTTAATGCATTTCAGGTAAGGAACTTCATTGCAAATATTACAGGTAGCAAGCTGCTGCCCAAGGTCACATTGAAACCTACAGCTAAACCAGATGCAGAACCCACGTTTCATTAGTTTTCCCATTCCATCTCCTACCTAATAAAGCACCTTGTTCCACTGGCCATGCATTACACCCCCTCCTAGCCCTTTCTTATCCTCAGGGAAGATAAGGTAGAGAGGTTGAGTAATTTTTCCCAGAGACACCAAGGCAAAAGTTTGAGGTCTTTCAAATTTTTCAGGAGAGAAAGGTTTAGGGATTCTGCTGTGGTCCTGGGGGCCAGAAGGACCAAATCAGACCTGTCTGTTGCCAGCAAGGTGATGCACTGCTTATACTCTGTTAGCATGGCAGAGCCAAGTTTTTCCCTCAAAACTACAGATGACTCAAAGACTCATTTTAGGATCTGGCATTACAGTTCTCAGAATAAAAATTTGAGGGCAAATTCTTTCGTCCTTGTCTGAGGTCATATCAAATTATGATTACAGATTAATTTGGGGATTTTTTTCTTTTCTCAGAAACCTGAAACCAATACTGCTTCCTTTCACCCAACATGGTAAACCCCCCAAATGAAAGGAAACAAAATTCACTCCTTGACTCCTTTTAGGCTAATTTCCATTATTTGTGAAGTAATGTGATAACCAACAGACAACTATGATGCACTATCAGCTTCATAGTACAGTTTGAAAATAGAAAAGAATGGGGGAATGTAAATTAAGGTTAAGAGTACGGACATAAAAGGATACCCTTATGAAATAAAAAATTTATTCAGTGCTTTTAAGAAACAGAGAAGGGGTACATAATGTGTAAAATCTTAGCTCTTCATTGCTTCTTACATTTCACTCTTCCTCTTGCCCTCCCTTTGGATGCAGTCTCAGAAGCCAGATGAAGAGGAGCACAAGCTCTTTTACAGCCTCCTTCGTGGCAGGACAAAAGAGAGGCAGTTGGGTTGGCAGCTGTGAAGTTGCTTTTGGGCTTGTCCCACTCTGTTGAACATGTGAAAAAAATCCAAGTCACACACCTATGGGTCTGATTTTATTCTGCTGTTTCTTCGGCGTCCTTGCACCATCTCCCTCACTTCTGAAGGGCTGATGGGGACTCACATTTCCCTGTTGGTCTGTAGTTACAGACAATTCAAAAGCTCCACTAAGCTGTCCTCAGCAAACAAATAGCATTCGTGTACTTTTTTTTTTACTTTTTTGTTTTTTGTTTTTTTTTGGAACCTCAAAAGCTCATCACTTTGTGATGCCTGCCCACAGCACAGTCTCTCCTGCAGCCTTGCTCTAGGTAACAATGCTGTATTCACTTTGCTGGAATGAGCTTTTCAGCTCCTGGAGCACCATCTCTCTGTCTCTGTTCCAAGCCACTTAGAAGTCAGGAGAGATGCCTTTCCTCTTAGTGGGTTGTGAATTTTCACAGCCATCTGCAGTGTCGTACTTAGCACTGCACTGTAGAGGCATTGCAGTCACAAGTGGGCCCTCTGAAACTTCTTGTGCTTTTGGTGATAAACATCAAGTGCAACTGTGCTTTCTGACTAGACTAGTGTAGTGTTTGCTATTTCTTCTCTTTCTTGTGTTTAATAATTTAGACTGTCCATGCTTTCAGTAAAGATACACAGTAAGATAGCAAGGATTGTTACTTTTGTGATATAACTTTCTGTTAAAGACATGGGTTTTTTTGAAAGACATAAATTCTTTAGAATTAATTTAGTAAGCACTGAAGGACATAATCCTGCAAATAAGTGAGTAACTTTACTCAAACCAGTTGACCTCTCTATTACAGCCCAACTGAGTGGAGTTAATGACAAAGATTAATGGTTCAACATGTGCATTTACTTGGTAGATGAGGCAAAAAAATATTTTGTGGAGCCATTAATTTTAAATGGTATATTTCTGCTACTTGACTTCAGAACTGGATTTTTATGAGAGAAGAGAGTTTCTAGGGGTTTTCCCCCAATGTTTTAACTTAAGAGAACAAAATCCAAACAACTCTTGTTCTGTATTGTGTGTCTTGTTGAATAGAACACGTGCTTTGATTGGGGTCCTTCAGAAATTGTATTAATCGTTTTTCTTGCACATATTTTACAAATATTAGTCTTTATGTTTGGGCAATGGAAAAAAGTTACATCAAGGGTAGTGAATATTGTGATTCTAAATAATAATTTTTAAAAAGTTTCAAGTCCTCTCCAGTAAAAATGAAATCGCTTTAATCTTTCTGTCAAAGTCAAGTTGTGCCACAATTTCATTGGGAACAGGCAGAGAATGGTACTTGACCTTTCCATTCAGTATTATGATATAGTTGTCAGGATATCACTGCATTGGTAATCCCAGAATTCATTGTTACATTGCCAAGATCACATTGCTGAAATTGCATACTTTGTCATTTGCTTAGTAACTTGCATTTTTGGTAAAAGGGTGGGAGAATCAATGTTCATTGTTTTTTCGTAATAAATTTAATTATTGGGAATAAAGGGCCATCTTTTCAAGTCTTTAACTGAGACAAATTTGTTGTCCAAATTGAACAGGGAAAGAAAGTCCAGTGTTGCCTTGTTCTCTGCTGTGGTTTCTGATTTGCCTATTATGAATTTACCAACAGAGCTGAAGAAGCTGTGAAGGGATCCCCACAGCAGAACAGGGCACCTCCGTTCTGTGGTCATGGCCATCACAGTGATTTCAAAAGACATTTCCATTACATCTTTGTCCATGTGCAAACCGTCATCCCCCTCGAGGAGTGGGTGTACGTGGGTCAGTCCAGCAATGGCAGTGTTTCTGCCATCTCAGGGATTTGCCTGGGAGTTCTGAGGTGTCTCTTCTCCTTGCAAAATGATAACAGAGGCATAACGAAGCCTGGCCCAGCTAATAAGGACTTCAAAAGATGCCCCAAAGTAGCTGTTTCAGTCAATAATAAGACAAATTTCTCAGTAACTGTTTTTAGCTGTTTGAAGTGGTGCTCTAATTTATTCCAAGTGCACTGAGATGTATGTCACTCTTAGGGGGTATCCTATCCCTCTCCATCAGTGACTGACCCTACACTTACGGCGGAAGCGCTGGATCAGACGATTGCTGCATTCGACACAGTGGAGGATCTGCTCAAACACTTTAACCCAGACTCCTGGCAAGAAGATCTTGAGAATTTGTACACAGACAGTGGCCACCATTATCGAGGCAGGAGCTACCATGACAGGAAGTCCAAAGGTAGGAAAAGACATAATATACATACTTTGGGGCAAGACTAGGATATTTCCTCACTTACAGAAATGCCCATTGATAAGGTATTTGATTCTGGTGCCCATGTTCCTTTTGGAGTCACAGGGCAAGGTGCCGCCTGTTAAAACAAAGGATAAGTTGTTTAATCCTTAATAATTTCCTGATTGAGTAGGACCTCACTTGACAAATCAGACAAAGCATAGGTCCATATCTAAAGGACAGAAGGTTCTCAGCTTCACCCTTTTTAACAATGTTTTGTGTGTAAGGCATGGGAATCCTTATTATGTGCACTACCATCCTTCTTTAAATGCCCTGCTTATGGATTGTTTTCTGTTGAGTGAGGGATAATCACTTTTATTACACTGTTCTTAGAGAAGCATCTGGTGGAGACACCTGTATGTGCAGCTGTTTTTTTAGGATGTGAACATCTCACTGTTTTTCATTATGTTGGTGGGGAATATTACTATGGTTTAATATCCTTGTAATTTAGCAAAGCACATATTTCTGGGTTATGTTTCTTGTTTCCTTCTGTTAGTTCAGATCATCCACAAAATGCTAAAGCAAATGGATGCTAAGCTAGCAGTGCAAGCCCATAATGATAAAGAAACACTGTTTAGAGGAGACAGTCAAGCTCTGGGATAACCACAGACTTCTCTGTAGTTTTCAGAGAAGATCTGAAGTAAAATATTTTTTTTTTAGTTGTCTTGTTAATATTATGTTCCAAGTTATGTATCCATATGTATTCTTCTTCATAACTTTGAAATTGTGATGCCCATATCACAGTTCTGATTCTGAGCAATCTACCATTTATTTGCATCTCAAATTCCATCCTCACTACATTAAGCATGTGCTAAGCAGGGAGAGAGTAATTTTAATTTTGTGTTTGTAATTTGCTCTCAACTGATGAGGCTTTGATCTTAAAATGGATATGTGGGCTGCTTCTCTATTACAGAAAATAGTGTCACAGAATGTTTCTGGGCCCTGAAATCCCTTATTGCTAAACTGTCATACTGGAGACTGCTTAGTTTTGGCCTAGGCCCGGTGTCAGTCTCCCAGACCATTTCTGGGCATGAACCAGGAGCTGGCAGAGGACAGCTGCCTTTCCTGCTGGGTAGTTTGCATGTGGTCACCTTTTCTTGGAGAGCAAAAGCTAAATAGTAGGCAGAGGGTTGTCCTACGGCTGTTGGTCTTCGAGCAGGCTGACATCAGGCACACACAATGTATGAGCAGTACATGCACAGCCAGCTTGGTGTACAGTTTACAAGGTGTGTTGATCATTTCTGTTTTGAGCTCAGAACTTCAAAGGGATCAGTGATAAAGCCCTGAACAACCATCCAGCGACAACTGAACCCCTTTATACCCTTTTGGCATATTAGGAATTTCAGGCAATCACAACAACCTATATTTTGTGAAAAAAAGTCATCTAACTGTCACTGATCAGTCTGATCTCATTAAGGGGCTTGTGAAACATGTTCTGTGTGTCTGTTATTTCCAGGCTGGATTTGGCACTGGTAGATGTCACAGAAGAAATATTCTGTTCAGATTTTAACAGAAGCTAATTAGAAACCTAGATCATGTACCGGTTCTTCTCTCCAAATTTCGTTTGATTCTCAGATCATATTTGTCCTAGTTCTCCATGTATTTTGGTGACCACACATATATATAAAATAGCATTTGCTTCTTTGTTGATGCTCATCACATATTCTGGTAGTATGAATATGATATGATTGTACTTGGAAAATTCAGGTACATAAAGGTTTCTCTATTTAGTATAAATGTAATTCAGCTTCTTTTGTAACCAAACACTGTGAAAACAAAGAGTTTTCCAGTTATTATTTTAACATTTTATTTTAATAGGATCTTCCGTTGTTTTGGTTACAGCAATAAGAAAAAAAAATATAGCAGTTTTTCTTTTGTCTTCAATGTAGAGGCCAAATTCTTTGACTGTTAGCATCCCTCTGGACAAAAGTACCTCACCACAATAAAATCCTAAAAAAAATTTAGTTAAGAAATTTTGTTTAGTCATAAACTTCTGGCAAGATTAAAAGCTTCTTCTTGGATGATGTGAGGAGTAGGGAATAGATTTAAAAAGTCCTTAAATTATAAATGCTTGGTGGATTTTAAATACAGATAGTGTGGATCTCTGAGTAATCCTTATAGGCACTGGGATAACCTTGCAGCAAAGAGAGCAATAGATTGTATCATCATTTATTTCAGATATCTATCTGTTTCTGCTTTCAGATTGGGTTTTATTTTTTTATCCTTAGTTAGAACATCCCTGAGGCAGATAAGAACAATTTGATGTAATCTCTGCCTATCTTTCACAGTATTTTCAGAACATGCCATATAAATGGTATAAATGAATCACTAATTATTTCCCGCCTATCCAACTCTCTGCCTGTACCAAACTGTACCACAAAATTGAGCTTAAGAAACAGTGTTAGTGAATACCAATTCTGATAACAATGATCTGGACGAGAGGATCAAATGCACCCTCAGTAAGTTTTCAGACAACATTAAATTGGGTGGCAGTGTTGATCTGCTTGAGGGTAAGAAGGTCTTTGCAGAGGGACTGAGACAGGATGGATCGCTGGCTCAAATCCAATTGTATGAGGTTCAACAAGGCCAAGTCCAGGTCCTGCACTTGGGTCACAACAGACCCAAGGAACACTGCAGGCTAGAGGAAGAGTGGCTGGAAAGCTGCTCAGAGGAAAAGGACCTGGGGGTCTTGATCTACAGTAAGCTGAATATGAGCCAACAGTGTGCCCAGGTGGTCAAGAAGACCAAGAGCAACCTAGCTTGTCTCAGGAGTAGTGTGGCCAGCAGGAGAAGGGAAATGATCATGCACATGTTCTTGACACTGGTGAGACCACACCTTGAGTACTGTGTTCAGTTCTGGCCCCTCCCTGCAAGAAGGACATTGAGCTGCTGGAGCAAGTCCAGAGAAGGGCAATAAAACTGGTGAAGGGTCTGGGGAACAAGTCCTGTAAGGAGTGTCTGAGAGAACTGGGGTAGTTTAGTTTGCAGAAGACGAGGATGATGGGAGACCTCATCACTGTCCACAACTACCTGAAATGAGGTCGTAGTGGGATTAGGGGGGATGTTCTCATTATTTCTCACTAAGTAACATAGTCACATACATTCTCACTAAGTAGCAAGCAGAAGAAAAAGAGGAAATGGTCTCAAGTTGTGCCAGGGGAGGTTTAGATTAGATATCAGGAGAAAGATCTTCACTGAAAGGATAGTTAAATATTAATTGAAAAATTTCTTGATTTGGCAATCGATAATCTACAAAGATAAGGATCTGTGACAAGGAAATAAGAAGTATTTTAGTATAGCTGAAACTCATACCACAGAAGAGACTAAGGGGGAAGGCAGCTGAGGAGCTATCTACTCTATCTCCCCTACTCAAGGTAGAGTTACAATAGCAGGTTGCTTGAGACCATGTCCAGTCTGGTTTTGAATATCTCCAAAGATGGAATCCAGCCTCTCTGGACAACCTGTGTCTTACTACTCTCCAAGCAAACAGAAAATAAAGTTGTTGTTTTTTTACATTTAAATAGGGTTTCTTATGTTGCACTTTGTGTCGAGCACCTCTTGTCCTTTCAAAGAAGACTCTGGCTCTGTCTTCGTTAGTCCCTCCTGTCATATATTAATGCACATCAATATACACATGTATAGATCAGTCCCTTCATGAATAACTCTTGCAATAACCTTAAAGAGGAAGAGTATGTTGATAAGTATGATAACTCAATTCCATCTACAAAATCTGATCTCACACCTCTACAACACTGAGGCAACTCTACTGAGTTAAATGAATTTTTTTCTATTTACTCTATTGAAGTGAATTATTGGTATCAAGTGTGACTCACTAATATCCACATGAAGTTTGAAATTTCATTCTGCATATGTTCAGTGAGATTTGCTGTTGACCACTCCAGTAGAAGTTAGCTACAGAATTGCAGTGAAACCCAGACTGGCGGAAAAGAACAGGAAAGAAATTAATTCACATTTTCAAATGTGAGGCCTTTTATAAGTTGTAATCAACAGTGTACACCGCCTCCATCAAAAGATGACAAGCAGAAGTTTCAAATAAGCTTTGCAGCACTTGTAAATATACTTCAAAAAGTGTGCTAGCCTTTTTCGCATTTTAGAAACTGAAAGTATTCAGCCTTAAGCCCATCCTACTCAGGAAAAACATAGCAGATGATACCAAATAAAGTACATCCTTTAAAATACTTTCTTTTGCATTGGTACAATGTGTTGTAGTTGGCCTCAATGTCATAGTAATTTGCCTTCTGAAAATATGAAGCATTGCTGAAAGAATATCACTGACTATTGGATTACTTAATACTGTTCCTAGTAAGAAAGAACTCAGGTAGATATAAAAAAGAAAATATCCATATTATTCAGTTAGGTTTAACTTACAAACAAATAGGTTTCTACTATTTTAGAGTCACAAGGAGGAAGCAGAATTATTTGAAGATAACATCTTCATCCAACAGTTTAAATTTTCGAAAGCATTACTGTGTCTGTTTGATAGTAGTAGAAGAGTGCCTTAGAGATACTGTTGTAAACAGGTCCAACTATCAATTAAACATTATTTAACTTTTTCCACACGCTCATATGCATTTGTCTTTTTCTAGTCACTCTGAAGTTTTACAACCCACTGAAAAAGGCTTTGTAATTTAAAAATGACCTCTACCTGTGAAATGGCTTGTGATCAAATGAACAGAGAAAGTATAAAGAAAAAGTCCACTATTTCTCATCATAGAAGTAAATCCAAATGTCTAGGGGATGGTACATCCACTAGATGAAAGAGGTCATCTTTAAACAGAAATTGAGTACTTTTTCACAAATAAACCTAGGAAGCAGGAACACATGTAGATAGATACATTATGGTAATTAACTAGACTACACATGCCTCTGAGCTTCTTTTTGTTTATTTTGGAAATAGTATGCAAAAAGCCTTTGGCTATCAGAAGAAATTAACCAGGTGGGACATTCTTGCAATAACATCTGCCTGCAATGACAGCTTTACAAGTTAAATAATAAAACACTTGCTGTCATAGCCACATTGCTCTGTAGAAGGGACGTAGTGACATGGGCCTGCAAGTCTCTATGGAATGTTTCTGCTGCCCACATCCAAAGAGATCAGGAAAGTTTTGTCATGTCCTTAACAGTGTTTTTTAAATTATCACTTTTTACAGTGGTCAAGAAAAAAAATTTAATTTGGGAATGTAATTTTTCAAGAGTTTGCAAACAGTGGCAAATAAATTGCTGTGAATGTTCATGTACTCTTCCTTTAAAGGTTCTGTGGTGGCTGCCAGCAAATGTCGTTGCACCAGACAAGGAGGGCAGGCATCACAAATGCTGAATGCCTGCTCATTCACAGCAGATGTGAATATTCCAAGTTGATGGAATACCTTCTCAACTAGCTTCTAATTTAAAGAATTGCTGTGCTTAAAAAGCAGAATATTTTTTCCACTCTTCTTTGGTTGAGAACCAAGTTACCTGTTGCATGCAAACCACATTCATTCATTCACAATTTAATTCAGATCCAGACTCATACATTTCCCCCTCTGTGACAGATGAGATTCTCCCTCATGCTTTACGTGATGATAATGTCAGTCACTGCAGTGAAAGCTTTTCTTATTAAATCTTTTTTTGTAGCATATTTTTCATCACTGGAATAAGCTGTTCAATTCCAGTGATTTCAGTGGTGCTATGTCCATTTATGACACTGATAGTTTGTCCTGCTTTTGCTACTTGACCCATACCACAGCTGATAATGGGTTTGTCAGTCTATAATAGGCCTATATATTGTGAACCTTCATGCGGATAGTTATAATCCTGCTGAAATTCTGACCTCTCTTTGCTCTAAAATAATAGCAGCTGTACTGAGAAGGTTTGTCTTGGCATTGTAGTTCTGTAGTAAATCCAGATTGAAGCATCTTCTGCTCAGCTCCCACGAGAAAGACTTGGACAGCTCCCAAAGTTTTCAGGTATATTTAACAGAGTGCTTATCACGGTATCATTAAGCATGTGTAGTGGAACAGTGAAAACCATCAGCCATATGCATTGAAGGCTTAAAGCATTCAGGATGGAGAAGAATAATTTCATCAGTGTCATTTAGGTGCTTTGTAATATGTGGCCGTATGGTACTGCCTTTTCCAACACAAGCTCAACCAAGTTCAGTTAGCTCCAGCACTGTTTGGGATGTCTTTGACTGCCTGTACAGTACCTCTATCTGACAAAGCCCTGACACACACCTTTATGCTGGTAGAGCACAACTACTGGGAAAAGGTTCCATACATTCCTAGGTCTCTGAGAAATTCCATGCTCTGTAAGAGGAATCAGCAGGTGTCTCTGCTTCCTTCACCTTATCCAATCTGACAGTCATCTCATAATAGCAGACTCTCAGGTTGGTCCATCACTGTTTGCCCTTGGTCAGTCTATTCTGGCTCTCCCCAGTCACCCTCTTGACTTTCATGTGCCCGGACATTGTTTCCAGGGGGATTTACCCCTTCATTTTACCGTGGGCTAAGGTTAGACTGACTGGTCTTCACTGGCCTGAGTTCTTCTTGCCTTGCTTGTAGATGGCCTTGACATGCGGTGTAGGAATACTGTGGCAAAGTGACTACCATCTTGTTCACCTCAGTTCTGGTCCGTGGATGATGCATGAAAAAAAAGTGTAAAATGCTCAGATATGGCAATGTTAGGGCCATGTATGAATTTGGAAAAGATACAGTGTTAAAAGAAAACCCTAACAGACCACATGTCTTTTTACAATTATTCAAAGACTGCCAGCACAGGATTTCTCTCTCCAGTCTTTAAGGCTGTCTGCTCTGAACATGGTATTGTGGTATTAGCTGCAGTCCCTGATTTCAGTGCTTACCTCTGATTAAGATCAATGTTCCAAGGTAAGCACATGCAATAGTGCTATGTGAAATGAGAATGGACTAAAGCATAGGACTTAAGGTGGAAAAGAGGGTAAACACTGTGCCCCAAGTATCCAGCTTAACGCTCTAGTGCATCTTTTTATGTCTGCCTTGTCTTTAAGTTAAATCTCTGATGCAGACATTCTGTAATGCTTTGAAGTTATTTGCATCCAGTCTACAGAACCTTTTAGTTCTAGTTTTAAATTAAGGACTCCAGTGGTTTCAGTCCTTGGTAAGTAAAGCTGCAGGATTTCACACCAATCACACCACGGCTTAGTTACATTTTAGTCACAGCAGTGAGGTGATGCATGAAACTGACTGTACTGTAAAATCTCATTGTTATATGGATGAGGAAATGGACTGGGTCCAGACAGTAACACAATCCCAAAAGAGGTAAAAATGCATATCAAAATTTTCAGCAGAGAGAATTGTTCAGAGAAAAATGTGTTCTTTTTTTTAAGGGGCTTCAGACCAGGGTCTAAAGATAATTAGGTGGTGGGTGCTGTTCTTGGGTGTCAGTGTGATGCTACAGTGTATGCTGTTCAAAGAAGATATTGCATGCTCACTTTATCCCACCAGGACTGGATTTCTGTAGAGTGAAGTCAAAAAGAGTGAAGGTGTTTGCCTCCAGATTATTTATTATGAAGAATGCCTTTTTATCTCTTAAACACTTTTTTTAGTCTTCTCTGCTTGAAGTTATTTATTTTCATTATTTCAGCAGCACTAAAATAAGATTTTTCTGCTACTGCATGTTTCCATTTGAACCTGGACTCTGATACCTGAGATATGGCAAAGGGCAGAAAATTCACATCTTAGCTGATAACTCTGGGATTTGGGGTCCCAAAAAGTGCTAATAAGTCAGGACCAAAGTGCCTTCAGCATACCAAGTAGAATCCATGAAAGTTTCCATTGCAAAATTTTTCCATAGGTTTTTCAAATACATATGATTAATCATAGAAAAATGCAGTAAATAAAGTGTGTTTTGCTACTGGCTAGTTCCAGAATTCCTAAAGAATGTATCCAGATATAATTTTGAGCCCGCATTGAAGACAGCTGATTCCTTCATACTGTATAGAGAAAAAAAATTATCCTAATTATATGATATTCCCTCCTATATTTTGAGTACTGACTCAGCTAAACCCTAAGAAACCCTGCGAAGGCTTCTCAGAGTCATAAAAACTGGACTTTTGAAGGCTGGTGAGCAAAGCCTTCCCTCCAGTTAAAGACCTTTGCCAGGTCACCCCTTGCCGTTTAAATCAAGCAGCTTAAGTACTGCAGCTAATATGTGTATCACTGTGATAGATATAACATATTTTCTGCAGGAAAGGCCCCCCACCCTGGTCCTTTAAATTCTGGTGCTTTCCCTCTCTGCGTGTCTTGTTGCAGACTCATTTCTCTGCTGATAATAGAGCCATGATAATAAGTATCAGCTCAGTGCAGGAAGGAGGACTGTTGAGCCTCCTGTGGGAAAATTTCATCTGTGATAGAGCAAATTTTGTTCAGTCCCACAGACATCTCCTGCACACAGATGTCAGTTCATGTGACCTGGGTCTGAGCTCTCTTTAATGACCAGTTTGTTACTGGAAGCCTTTTTTCCTATGTTACATCAGCTGAATTAGGGCTGAAATAAGGCTCTGAACATTTTATTCTAACTGTGCAGCGATGCACCATCAGCAAATGCCATACTAGTCCACAGCCAACCTGTCGCTATAGGAGCCTATATCAGGCTCCTGCTCACATCCACAGCCATTGCCTTTGATTGCTGTAGTGCCAGAGTGAGGATGATTCAGGATTTGCCCTCAAGAAACTTCATTACTCATGAAGGCAGAATATTTATGCCCTTTTCTTCCATTGGTTACTTTTTTCCTTCACGTCAATTGATTGAAATGTGTAGTAGCCAGATAATGGGTTTTTTTTTTTTATCATTAAGCAAAGCTGATGGCAAAGGTCCTGATGAGAACATTTAGAGGAGTGGGAAACACTTCCCCACAAGAAGAATTATCCTGAGAGCTTGCAATGAGAAGGGGTGGCTTTGGAGCATGACAGCTGAGAAGAGAATATCATCTGTTAAAACAAAGAAATCAATATTCTCTGGACTTCTAAGACCTGGCTGTGGACATTCCAAGTGTATTTTTCTCCCAGTGCATGAGTATACCAGCAGCCTTATTGATTTTGTGCTAATATCAGGAGGATGATCTATACCTCTTTTGGAGAGATGCTAGCTCTCTGGAGAGAACCACTGAGTTTTCATGGTGAGATGTATCACAATTGCTATAAAATTGCAATGTATCTGCTAAATTCCCATTGACTGAGATAACACCTTGCCAGAAAAGTGAAGCTGCTATGATTTTCTATAATAGCACTCATGACATTTACATACCCTTGCCTCTTGCATATCTGCCTAGTGAATAGCTCCAGTCCAGAATGTAAAGGTACATGATATTTACAAATCACAACTTTTTCCACAATTTACTTTGAGTTGCTGAAAAGGACTGAGTCACAGAAGTGTCTTTGCTGGAGGGTTTATGGTAAAGCACAAGCACAGATGCACTCAGAACCTGAGGTGGTATTGAGCTATTAAACATGCCCATTAAAATCTGGTATGTTCAAAAATGCTACACTGTTATCTCAGGTCTCATTTGAGATGTTTCTGTTTTCCTGTTGATGTTTCTACCAGCAAATATTGTTCGTCGTGGGAATTCCAGGATCACATGTCCTCCACTCCTGAATGAATTACTGAGCTTTTGAACACTTAGTTGGTGTATAGAACCCTAAGGAAAAGAAGAAGGAAGAAGGAGGGAGAGGGAATAAAATGGAAAACTTCTATAGAAATAAAACTCATTAATTTTATTATTTTTATCTGTGTTACAATTGTGGTAAATGTATTTATAGAAGAAGTTTCTTATTCTGGTTTAGATTTACAAGCTAAAGTTAGAAACAGCACTTACGCTCACAGTTGATTGTCTGTAAGTTATTTTTATGGTCAGCTTAACTACTTGTTTCTATGACACATCTCGCAGACATATCAGGTATTTAAAAAGCAACCAAACACTGGCATTCAATGAAGCTCACTAGTTTTAATTGTATTTATATGTGTGCCTATTATAGTAGCATTTACCAGCTGAAAGTAACATAGCTTAGATTGATTTCTCCATCTAAAAGAGAGTTATTTAGGCTATGTCCATAAACAATAGAGACAGGGAACTTGAGAAAGCAAGTTATGCCACCTGCCCAAAAGCTCTTGCAAGTAAGGGATCAATCATTCTGCAAGGACGTTTCTGTGTTGACCTCAGGAAGAGCCTTGTTTAAAGCCTTTTGCATGCCTGCAGTTAGGCAAAAGGAGTTATGCCATAACAACAAAGAGCTGAGCATCTAAGTAAGCCAGGTAAATGCAGAGGAGGGAAGAGAGTAGCAGAGGAGGAATCTCATACCCAAGGATCCCATAGATCAATGACAAAGGAAATAAAATGTTTTCAGCATTCAGGTCAGTATTTTACTGCAAGCTTTCCTTTCAGCTTTATAGTCAGTATGAGCTCTGCTGTGGGAGTAAGTGGGAGCAGACTGAGAGCCTAGATGGCCGTTTGTAATGATTTAAAATTGCTGGGTTTATGTTCATCTCTTCAGAAATCACTACTATACTTCAAATATTTTTCAAGCAGTGTCACATCACTTTGTGCTATTGACTGCCTGGTCAGTAGTATAAACCAGAGGAATGTCCCATTGAAACCTTACTAATGAAACTTCTTTTGCATTTCAGTTGACCTGGACAGGTTGAATGATGATGTGAAACGTTACAGCTGCACTCCAAGAAACTACTCTGTCAACTTAAGGGAGGAACTGAAGCTGACAAATGTGGTTTTCTTCCCCCGCTGCCTCCTTGTCCAGCGCTGTGGAGGAAACTGTGGCTGTGGGACTTCAAACTGGAAATCCTGCACATGCATGTCAGGGAAAACAGTGAAAAAGTATCATGAGGTATTTTCACTCTTCTTCTTTTATATGATACTTCTTTCAAGTATTTACTGCCTATCTGGGTCCTGAAGGCTTTTCTCAGAGTCATATTTGCTGCTTGTATTGATTGTCATGTTATATTGATCACTCTGTATCATTTTATATTATCTTTATTCTATAGTATGTTAAATTATCATTATAATATTACCATGCTTATATTGTTTATCATGTTGATCTGCAGTAGGAAATCGATGAGCAAAAATCACTACCTGCAGTGAAGTGTCACAAGCAAAGATGCTATCATTTCATAGAGACTAGAGGATTTAAGTGAATGTCCCCTAGGGTCACTCTTCCTGAGGTAGAGGATCTGCTTAGACTTCTGGGCAGGTTCAGATGGCCTTAGAATGGAGCCTAGACTTAGATAATGGTATTGGTCTTTCTGTTTGTGCTAGATACCAGCTTGGTACCTTGTGGAGTGGCATTCATACATTCCACTTCAGAAAGACACACACTCATGTAGCCAACCTGCAGAAAGGCCTGACTTTAAAGAAGCTGAATATTACTGTCTTTAATGCCATAACATTGCCCAACAATTTGCATTTGGAAGTGGTAAATGAGCAGAATGAAAGGTTGTATATGTGTTAGAAAGGAGTGTTAACATGTAGTAATGGATAAGTTAATTTAGAAGAAGTTAGAGAGAACTTTTGCCACCTTTCTGTGTAGATGCAACCACAGCATCATAATGAATTTTGTTGCAAGAATAAGAATTATGTTGGACTGGTTTTTTCCTAGCAGAGAACTCATAAAATATGAATGTAGATACCAACAGAAATATTCTTCTCAGTAACACAGAGAATTGTGTTCCTTGAGATTTTTGACTGCACTTCCTCTTTTAAATTTATGACCATGCTTGGAAATTATAATTAAGTCACCTGTAAACTCTCTACCCTTTGAGATTTATTACTTGTAGGAAGCAGGTGAATATTTCAGTTGCAGCTTTTTTACTATTCAGCAATTTTTTAGGAATGCAAACTTTTTGCATAAGAACAAAATTCATTATATTTATTTTAATCCCTTCACAAGACACTAGAAATAATCAAGAAAAGAGCACTTTTTATTCTTGCCACTAAATCAGTATTTTCAGAGCAGTCATGAACAGTGTTCACTGAACATATCTAGAAAGATTACTGGGTATTATCCTTTCAGTTGTTTGAAAGTAGGTAGCTGCATGCCATGCTAACATAATTTCTGACACGCATCTGTTTTAAGAGCTATTTACCACTAGGCTTAAGTCTCAAGTGGAAATGAATTTTATGGACTGGATCTGGATGTGATGTGGGCTTATATCATGAAGGCATTAACTTGGAAGACTGTAGGTCTGCAATAGCAGAAGGCCCTTGAAGGCCAGATCTTTGCCTCAGTGTGAGCTATGTGTTTACTGTCTTCCAAGGCAGGAGTTTTATTTTTTTTTTCCACAATTAACTGCAGAATGCTGCATATTCCACCGCAGCTAGGACTAGGGAATAGTTAATATTCCATCTAGTTTTAAACAAGAGGCAGAGAATGACCCTGGTAATTACAGAGCGGAAAGCCTTATCTCAGTGGTAGAAAAGTTAATTGGAAAAAAATTAATAGGTATAAAACACCTAGATGACTGTGAGCTGATAAAATCAACTTGGAATGCCTTACATATGAATAAATATTTATACAGCACCACAACATTGTACAAGAATGCTAAAAGACCTGTCACCTCCTTCAGAGAGTGAACAGTCAAGCAGACAAGATGAGACAAGGATTGAAGCTGGTTAAGAGATAAAGAGCAAAGAGGTGGAAGTGATGAGAAGTTTTCTGCATAGGAAGAGACTATCTGTGGGTTCCTCCATCACACAGATTATTATTTCATGTATGATCAGCCTGGAGGAGGTGAATGGAGAGGTGGTAAAAAGACCAGCTGGAACAGGTTAACATATTTTAACAGCAGAGAAGACAGGGATTTCAGAAGGCTTGTCTAAATATTATAAATGCATTTAGAAAACCAACAAGCAATAGGACGAGTAATCCCAACTATTTATTCATATAGGTGTGTTAAATGAAGAGGGACAATCACCATGAAGAGTTTCAGGAAAACAGTTATTTAGTGCAGTGATGATAGGGGAAAAAAAATTACAGTCTTCAGCAGGAATAGAGGAGAACACTTAATAAAACAGCAAATATTATGGCCTAGATAAATTGTTGGGTTACACTGGGTTTTGGCCATTGGTGCTTAGAAAGATATAGACAGGAGCAGAGAATACATATAGAAGTAGAACACGAATATCAACAGATATACAGGAGAAGTTACACATCAAAAACATTTGAAAGGAAAGTGGCTCAAAAGTTCTGTATAATTTCCTTTAGAAAACAATGGAAATAAGAGAGGACACAGTGAAAGTTAGAAAACAGTGAATTGTACTTAAAGGAAGATTAGGTAAATAATCTTTTCCTTAAGGAAAGAATAAGAGAGAGTTTGAAAGGGAATTAATTTAAAATTATAAAAAGGAATTAAAATTTTTTGCATAGTAAATCTGTATGAAATTTCTACATTTACATATGAGTGCTGCATAATTCAGAAGGGTTTGGAGTGATCTATAAGTAAAATATAAACTAAAGAATCCTGGGTAACATCTGTATCAGAACTTATAACAACTGTTGACAATAGCTAGGAAAATATGCTGATTGATGAACATGTCCTCAAGCACTTACTTTTTATCAGCTGTTTGGAAGCATGTAGTACTAGGACATCAGAAGATCACACTAACCAGGTATTGGTCAGAATCAGGATGTCACTACCTATGACCACCTCAAATTATATCATTATATTCAGGAACTTTGATGTTCACACTAATACAGCACTGCTAAATAATTTCAGTAGACCTTGATTCTCTGAAACTTGTATGAATTCAAGACAGACTTTCAGTTTTAACATTAAATAGCTTTTATGAGTTTAAATTTAAACTCAATCACTCAGGGATGAATTAACAGCATAGAAATTTAGCCAAGTGGCTCCTATTAATATGAGTGGAATTAATGTAGATAAATTCACATATGACATACAAAAGATGTGTCCATTAATTTAGTCCAAAATGTTTGCCACTTTAGTGTTACTATTAGCACACACAGCTAATCAGTTTTATTCTTTATTCTCCTTCAACACTTAACTCTAGTTTTATTCAAATGCCTGACAATAACGGTACAGGAGTAGGGCTTCTCAACATACCAGTTTTTTCAAGGCCAATTTGAAACCCCCTAACCTTAACCAAAAAGCCTTTAGTTGCATAAGAAAAGACTGAACTTGACATTTTATGAATCCTAAGCACTGTTAATTTAGTTATATATCTCTGCCTTCTGCTGCAGAATAATGTAGGCCAGATTCAAACACAAATCTCAATTACTTTGATTTGTTTGCAAAAGGCATCAGAAAGAAGTATAACTCAGTGGAGCAAAGATGTTTATAGCAGCTGAAAATGAATCCTGCAGACCTCAGATGGCTTCTCTTGCCAAGTTGATTTTGCCCAACTGCTATCATGGAGCTTCATCTACTGAGCTCCTGGACCCACCTGAGCTTCTTCTCCGGTACATGGATATGCTTGTCCTCAACAGTATAAAGATAACTGGAAATAACTTAAATGTCGTCTGGGATTTCTTAGCTACCCAGTATTTCTGTGTGAGAAAGAAAATTTTCCAGAAGAAAATTTTCCTTCCAGGCAGGAAAATTTTCCAGAAGTGATAGGCTCCTTTTGGCTTTGTACCCAGCACCTTGCAGTGCCAGAGTAGCTGCACGACGGCAGCTCTAGAGACACTGATACCCAGAGCATTTGTTGAGAGAGAGGCTTCTAATACAGAAACATTTCAAGGTTATCTTCTCCTTATGCTCATAATGGCTTTTAGTTTCCCCTTAGTTCCTATTCAAAGCCTTACACTGTACTCATCACCAAGCGCTCCCTCCTAGTATCGCAGGACTAATAGCTATCACGTGTAGCCTTTAATTTCCCCAAGCTCTGAGTGCTGCTCCAGTTCCCTGAACAGACTGTACAGCTCTTTCCTATCATGTCCAATTGTAAGAAGTAATGCAAAAGCAGGGAAAATGAGAAAATGAGAATGCCACGGTAAGGGGTATCTTTTTCTTTCATGCCCTGGGAAGTGCTAATAATGAGATCTTGGGTCTTTTTTGTAATCTGGCAGTTGGCCATAGCTTTACCAAAATACTCAGCAGTTTCCAGAAGTAAACGGATTCATAACTTGAGTAAACAGATAGTTTTATGGGTTTGTTTGCAGGAGTCTTGTGATGCTCTGTGGTTTTTTCATGGTTTCTGAGTTTGCTTGAGACAGGGCTCGTAGACAAATAATCATGACTTACCACATAGTGTCATGAACCCTGCAAATCAAACAGGCCACATGCTGGCAGTGTCTCAAAACGTCTCTCAGGCACAGTCTATCATAAGTGATACTGAATTATGTCACAGGGAAAGGCTGAGCAATACACAGAAATGGATGCAGCACACCTTAATCAAATGCTCATGTCTGCTGCTGCCTAAAATGCTAAAGGGGAGTTGAAGTGACAGTGTTTTTCCCATTGCAGTGCATTTTTTTGGAAAAGCTTGGAGCTGCTTTTGAAAGAGCAGGGGGGGGTGTCTCTAAACCTGGAGATCACCCAGCCCAGAGGAGTGGAGGTGTGGGAGAACTTAGGCCAGAGCTCACTTCAGCTGGGGCTGCAGCTGTGCCATTCACCCAGCATGCACACAACTCAGAAAAACAAGAAATCAGTTTCCCCATCTCATTGCTCTAACTGATGAGATGTGAAATGAGTTTCCATGAGGAATAAATGCTCTTAAGGTAGCAACCAGAATTTGTCAGAGTGTATAAACCTCTACAAACACAGTGCTGAGCAACACAGCTAAAAGGCATATAAGAAGAAAAGTGATGAAAGCTTGTTGCATCTTTTACCTACTTAGTGATCTCCCCTGTAAAGACTGATGCATTTTTCAATGACTATATGTCCATTTAAGTTTCATATTGATAGAGCTTGTATGGTGCCTTTATAGGACATACACACAATTAACTCTCAACAAGGTTTAAATTAGTGTTAAGGTGGCTACATCATAATAACTTTCTGTCCTGAGAGGCAGCAGGCAACTCTGAGAACCCTTACAGTGCTAAGTCTTTGCACAGATTACTAGGGCATATAAAGAGCTTTAATTCACCAAACATTGTAAAGGGAAAACCAGACAGCAACGAATAATACTGGGGAGAAAAGGAGAGCAGGGGAGAAAATAAAGAGGTGACATTGGTCTACAGTAACACAGAGGAATTCTTGCAGCAAAGTTAAGAAATATAAATAAAATCTAACTAATACAATTTTGTGGGGGTTTTGCTGTTGTTTTTTGTTTTTTTTAAAATTTGCTTTTTTCACAGATACAAGAAGCAAACAGTAAGGAAGAACTGGAAAGAGTGCACAGTAGTTCCTACCCTGTCTTTACACAGGGAAACATTAGATAATTGGAAAAAAATTATACAAGTGCTGCCGATACATCAAAAGAAAATTTACTAAGAGGTTAAAAAAAGCTATGATCATCAAACCAGTGTGTAAGGAGTATGGTCTGATTGTTGTATGGCCTCAAGTTGATAGGACATGTATGAAGCAGATGAAAGGTTGTTATGGTAGTAAAGGTACAGAATTAACCTGACAAAGGAGTTAATGCATAGAAGTATTATACAAGAAGCGGCAATGGAATTTATTTGGAATACAAATGCAAGGAAACAGAATGAGTCAGAGATGACTGCTGTGTCACAGGGTGAGCAGAGAGAGGACAGAAGTGCAGCGAGAGAAAAAAGTTCATTATTTACTAGATGAAAATGAAAGTTCTTGGGTTGATATCTGGAAGTTAAGCAAGTGAGACATCCTGTGATACAAGTCTGGGCAGAAAAGCAATTTGGGAAGGGAGAACATCTGTAAATGGTTGGTGAAAAAGCAATAACTGGAGCCACAATTCATGACAAGATTACCAAACCTGAGGGTCTTGTTGATGGCCTGTATGGGAAAGCTTCATAGCTTTAGTGACTGTTTCAGATGCCTGAGTTTTAAGCCATTTTTTTCCCTATGTTTGCTGTGTTGAAACCAAGTGTTCTTGTTCATACAAAGAAAAAAATAGAACAAATAATCCCATTTACATTTAATAATCCCTTAGACTAAATGCTACCACTGATCAGCAAATGAATTCTTTTTTTCTTGTTCCTGGTATCCTGTAATTATGTCTGGTAAAAAAGAATACAGCTTTGGGTTTGTGTCATTATTTAGACTATGTCCCTACTAGAATAAAGGTCCTTATGCTAAATTATGAACCACATTCCCATAATGCTTTGTTTCTTATGCTCTGAGCACAGCTAAACTGTACGTGACCTTTGGATTAGATAAATTCCAAAAATTGCAGAGTAAGATTTCTTCATCTATATCAGAACTTGGATCTATGTTGAATGTTTTGCACTTTTGATGCTTCCTCTTTCATGAATCTCAGACAGATATAATCTGTTTTGCATGCTAGAATGATTATATTTTAAAATCTTGCTAGGCAAAATTGTCTAATATCCTGCTCATCTGAAAATAAGTTCTGTGAAGTACAAATTTCACTATCTGAAGTAGCAACCAGAGTTGCTCTCCATCCCCTGTCACTGGGATATGAAGCTTACCAGGTATTTGGTAAGCCATAGTCTTAAGCCTATGGTCTTCTTTAAGCTAATCAGAAATTTTTTTAAAAAGCTGATTTTTGAGTAAGGCTTTGGATTTCTCTTGGTGTTTAAACTACTGGACAAAAAGTCAATCCAGAATTTATTGTTACTAATAAGTAAAGTAAGAGATAATAAGTAGAAAATTGCAATGAGCAAATGGATACCCCTTTTTTTATTATTTTTAAAAAGTATGACTGGTTTTCCTATTATTCTTTGCTTTTTATTAAAATGGAAATCAGCCATCGTGGCCTCTCACGCCTAAATGTTCCTTGACTTCAAATATAGAAGATACATGTCCAGGACTATCAGCAGTGCTGGAGGGGGTGTTTCATTTCATCTGACTGCCCTTTTAAAGCTGCAAGTCCAACCTTTGGGCTCCTACCCCAGTTACCAGAGCTCGCCTCACCAGAGGTGGGTGTTTCAGGTGAATCACTCTCTGGAGTCAACTCTTTGTTGCTGCTGCTGCTTCTACTGGAGAAGTGCCAGGTTTTAGGTCAGATTGAACCAGTTATCGCCAGGTGGGTCCTTTCCCCATCAGTTATCATCACTCTGCTTTCCTCAGCCTCTGATCATGATGTGCTCTTACAGGTCTGCTGAGGTTAGAGAGGGACTGCTGGACCATCAGCCCAGACCTTCTGTGCTCCACAAGCCACTGGAGAGCACCCTGCTGCCTCCAAAGCAAGACCCAAACTTTGTACCTTATACCTTCTGGAAAGGCAGCCATTTCCTGGTGTCCTCAAAAAAGCTGGAAACCCTTTGGTTCTCTGGAGGGCTGTCCAGGTGATGAGGTGGCCTAATTCCAGTTTGAGATTTTAATGAATTTGGCTTTCAGATCCTGTTTTTTGTGATGGATTCGCTCTCTCATTTAAAGAGTCCTTCAGAGGCTGGAATCCAAATTCAGTGCACAGTTAATGAGGAAGATTCCTGGCAGGGAGACAAATGTAATAATTTTCTTTATATTTCCTTCTCCACTGCCCCTAAAGGAGAATTTTGCAGTGGCCACAGTCACCTCACCTTGAAACCTTTCGGATGCTCAGGCATGGCTACACAGTAAAATACCATCCAGCACGCACAAGAAATGCTACAAGGCCCTGATACCCTTTATTACCTATAAACACCAAATCCAGCTCCGAAGCTAAGTCTTTTGTTGTTTGTTTTTTTTTTAATTGCATAATAAACTCAATGTTTGATGAGGGCGATAAGGGTGTAGTTACATACTCTTTGTTAGGCACTGATCTGAACAGCTGAGGCACCATAGTTTGATTATGTGACAGACATTGCTCCTTTAATTTGAAAACTGCAAGGCTATTCTTTTTCACCCACACAAAACGAACCTTCTGAGCATTCCAGACCTCCCTCACACCCATATTTTCTTAAGCCTACTGATCCCATCAAAAAAGGAACAATAAAGTTTCCTGAAAAAAATTTCTTTGAACTATTTTCATTAATTCAGTAGTTTCTCACCTTTAAGGACTTGATCATGTGGTGGATAAACAGCTGCTAATTTTCAGAATAAAGGATTTTCTTTTGACTACTGTGGTGACCAGAAATGACCTTAGTTCCTGATTCTTTTCAGTTCCCTTCTACTTGGTTGAAACTAAAACTATTAGATGGAAGCTAGACGAAGTGCTTTGAACATCAGTTCTGTGATCAGCTATTAAAGCAGTCCCATTTCAGCTGTGTTCAAACACTGCTTTCCTGTCTTGTCTGGGGAAGTGCCTACCAATTCGTTTTTCTACTCTTATCAGCAAAGCCCATATACTCTGTTCATGTTTCTTAATATAAAACACAGATCCCCAAGCTGTCAGAAGGTCTGTTATCCTAAATACAGCCCACATCTTAGCTCTCATCCCCTTGCATGCTTTCATTTACTCTCAGTTGAGAAAAGCAGATCTTCCTACCCATGATCTTGTAGTGTCAATCACATGAATTTGTTAGATTTTGATGAAAGGCTTCTTTAAATAAAGAATTTTAGCATGAGTTCAGTGTCAGCAGCTGCACTTGATTTTAAAAGTATGCTTTCTTGAAAAAGGATCTTGGAAGATGCAGCTTATTTTAAGCTCTGTAACAATCACAGCAACCTGACTGAGTTCTGTTCTTCTGTGGTTTTGATGACAATGTGGTACATGAATTGTCCTGGTGTCCATTTTTCATTTCTTGCATATATTGAAGCAGTCAATACTTGAAATTTGGTAGCTTTAAAAAATACAAAATCTATGCATTTTTAACAAGGAAAAGAGACAGTAACTTCCCAACATGTTAAAGCAACATGGCTATACCATTCTTAGGCACGGTCCTTCCTCTCAGTATTACAAAGTTAAACAAATTTTACCACAGAATAATAGACTGTTCAGTGTTAATCACTTTTGTTGTGTCCCATGGCCTTCCTAGCCTCCATACATTAATGGCAGAGAATGAATGGTTAAACTTAATCCATGATTAAACTTTGGCATGTCACTCACACTTACTTTTTTTAACTTCCTAATTCTGTTGACATTGCTTATTTTGTTGATCTGGTATGCAGCCAGATCAGATCCTGAGACTTATCCTGATTCTAGTATGGTGCTGCAATGTCAAAGTACAGAAAGTACTTTGTAAAAAAAGAGGATTATTAATTGAGTAACATTATGATCTGTTAGTTAGAGGGCCTGTTATTCAAGGCAGAAGTTTGGGTGTTTTTATGGTTGATGTTTCACATCCCACTTGACTAGAAATATTGGCAGGTCATAGACAAGGCAGACTTCTCTCCATCTTTTGAACAAGCAACACAAAGCAAGCTGATCTAGAAGTCTCTTGGCCAAGGTAGCATGAGTCCCAGTAGCCCACCAAGAGGTGAGATGTGTTGGCTCTAGCATGGTTTCAGCACTCAAGTGCTTGAGGCTGCAGAGACCCTGCCCACCTGCCTCTCTCCAGCTGTGGAGCTGCAGCCTTGCTTTCTCCATGTCCTGCTCCTCACCAGTAAATAGATTATTTCAAAAGGAAAAGGACCATGTAATGCCACTGGTAGTTTTTCTACTGATGTGTTTCAGAGCCTTGAGCAAAGCAGTTTCAGATTCTCCGTTTACAGAAGTTCGACAACGATGTGTATCATTGTGTGAGATGTGCTGTGATACTTGGGAAGAAAAATGCTGTAGAAGAGCTGAAGTGTTCTTAGTCTTAACTCATTAGCTGTACCTAATTCAAACTAGTATTTGAGTTTCAGGGCAGAAATTGGAAATTACTCTCTCTTTTGTTAAACTACCGTATGCCCAGCAACAGTAAAATAAAAACATAAACCAGGAGTTCCTCTCCTCTACTGGCACCACTAGACTGGTAGGGGATGAGCTCTGACACAGCAACTCAGTGTCCAGTGGTGGGCTTGCAAACTACCTTCTCAGCTTTTTCCAGACCATGGTTTATGTACTTAAACTTTCACAGATTAGATAGGATGCAATGCTATGGCTGTTTTCCACATACTGTAAGACCGTTTTCGGGGAATCATAGATTCATATAAAAATATGGGGTGTAAGGCAGCTCTGAGAGTCGTCTAGTCCAATCTCTTTGCAACTTGTGTTCATTGCCTCTTTTTCATCTTCTTTATAACCTATAACCCTCAGGAGTCTCAGGGTTATCCTGCCTAAATAATTTTTTTTTCAGAAGCCTCTTGTATGATATATACTTTCCTGAGAAAGAATCTTTTTCTGTTTTTGTTTGGTTTACATTACTCATGCTAAATTCTTAAATTATTTTTATTGGGGCAGAGATCTTAAAGATAATCCAACAAAAGAGATATTCCAGAGAAACTAAATGGGATCTGGCACATGTTTTGCACAAGCTCTGTTCATCTCCTTCTGCCTCCCACAGGCATTTCTTTTTTGGACCAATTCTAACAATATATACTTCACAAATTTCAGTTTCATTTAAGTATGTTCCATGTTCTTTAGAGCAGAAATATTATACAAGTGAGAGAGGGGACAGAGCAGTTCAAATATTTATGGTACTGCAAAGACAAGCCAAAAGAAACATACTTGATAATTCACATGCAAAGGAACAACTCTGGACATGGTTAAGGAACTGCATGATATAAGGACACCTGATGTAGGAAATAATCCAATCTGTCAAAGCTCCAGGACAAACAGTACAGCAGGATGTCACAGAGTGGAAAGAAAAAGCTGGAAGTAAACCAAAAATGTGTTCAAATTAATGCTGGTCAGGGCCATTAATAGCTGTTGGTGCCCTCAGGACCCCAACACCTCATCTGTAACAGTTTTTTCTAATCAATGCATTTCTGTTTATCCTCTCAGGTGCTGAAATTCATCCCTGAGGCTGGGCATCCCAGGAGAAAAGGAAGAACCAGGAACAACATGGCCTTAGTAGATATACAGCTGGATCACCATGAGCGTTGTGATTGTATCTGCAGTTCAAGACCACCCCGATAAAAAAGAGAGAGAAAAAAAGAAGAAAGAAGCAGAGAAAGGGAAGAAAAGAAAATTTTTACAAATCAAGATCCACTAATTTCAGCTTATTGGATGTTTACTCTTAAGCAGGATTTTTCTGAGGACCTTTCTGTATTAATAATTTGAATTTTGCTACTAGCCTGCCTTTGCAATAAACAAAAATGATCGCTCAGCATAGCTATGCTGATTAGTGCCATGGCAGCTAAACAGGTATATCGTAGTTTTATGTATCAGCATCCAAGAATATGGGATTATGGTTATCTGTAGCTAGATCCTGAGGACTGAAATTTTTCAAAGCTCACTTAGAGTGAGCTTTGGGGACAGTGCCCGCTGCAGTGTAACAGCAGTTGTGTAGGTATTTTTCATAGCTGGCAATGAAATAGTGTTGTGTTTCTCACTCACCAGTTCCTGTACCTAAATTCTGCTGCCATTTTCAGCCCTCCTAATGGTCAGTAGGATTCTGTGGGTATAAATGAAGAGAGAATTTGAGCCTATATGAGTGTAAAATGGTTTGTCCTTCTCTGAGAGGGAACTTCCCAGCATGCCATGTCAACAGAGTGAGACAGAAGGAGAAAAACCTGTCACTACATGAAATAATCATTAGTAAAGTAAAATATCATTGTTTTCTCTTGGGCAAATTGTATGCTAAAATGAGTAGATGTGTTGCATAAGCTGGGACACTGGTGATGGTCAAGGGGTGCGGGGCCTTAAACTTTTGCCATGGTTATTCCATGGGAGCCATTGCTCAGGCACTTCTGGAAGAGGGGGCTCCTGCCAGCTCCACAGACAAATCCCTGTTGCTAGGGGCTGATTCTGGTCTCTAATTACCTAGACTGGATTCCTGCCCCTTGCTCAGAGCTCCCCACAGTTGCCCAGGAGGAACTTCCTCTGCATGAAAAGGTTGAGACAGCATGAGACAGCATCCCCCTTTGTATCCTCACTGCTGTTCAGGGGGTGCCATGTTTCCCTGTGCAGGCAATGAAGATGAGGCACTTGTTTGTTGAAAATATTGATTTGTTTTACAGTTGCATTACTGAGAAACAAAAATGTGCTTGAGATTTAATTAACCCTACTTGGTTTTGGGCTTGGTGAGTTTTTTGTTTTAAATATGGATTATTATAACTTTGTCATATATTCATTAATCTTAGTTATCTGAGGTTAGCTGTCCCATTTCAGCTCTGTATTACGACGGTTAAGCTGTTGACAGTGAATTTCATTTGGCTGTGTTTTGCTGAAGCATATTAACTCATTAAGCAATGTCTGTGTGTCATGGAAAATGTGCATCATTTATTAACTTCAGAAAAATATCATTGAAGCACTTTAAAAGCTACATAATACCTTTCTATGCCTTTTAAAATATTATGAAAGTGCTCTAGCTGAAAAAGGAAGAAAAAAATTTCCTTCCAAACTAGCTTTAAAGATTTTAAAATGCTTTTCCAAAAGTGTAAAATACAGGCAGATGTAAATCTGACAAAGAATCGGAGTTTTGATCATGAATGTAACATAGGGAACGGTGCAGAATGTTTAATGGCTGAGGTTTTATATTTAATAGCAGACATTGATTAATCTTGTGTTGTCTCTCGTGTTTTTGTCTCCCTGAAAGAGTGAAGTAGGTTGACAATAGTGTGTTTATGATTATATATAGTTTTATATATATAGCCATGTGCTATAATACAATATTGAGGGCCTTCAAGCCAGTATGTTTTAGCAATATAGTTTTGTTACAAAAGTGCCATTATGATCTGACTTACTCTTTTTATCAGCTCAAGTATTTTTTAAGTGCTCTTTTATAATTTTAGCAAAACGTTACTGAATCATCCCTTAGAAATGTTGTTACTTTTGTTCCTGTACTTTAACCTCTGAGATTCAAAAAGTGTGGGGGCTTTCTTATTTATATTAATTTTTCCTCTCTGGCTCCAAAATGTCTATTTAAAAATGCTCCTGAATGCTGACTTGGGAAGTGATTCATCATTTTTAATGCAATTCACATTCAAAGAATAGCACTGTAACAAAAGATTGCCAGCTTCATTTCATAGTTCAGGACTGCTTAAAGATGACTTCATTTTTTTTCTGTCTCTATCTTAACAACAAGATTGACCCAACACTTATATTATTTTTTAGCTTCTTTTGGATTAAAATTGTGTGCGAGACCCTAGCAGTACTAATTGGTTTTGAGACAGTGCACCAAGTGAACTATGCCCAAACTATGCCTAAGCACTCTGGCCTCACAGTTAGCAGTGGCTTTGAGAAACATCAGGGTTTTATGGCTTTGTGCTTTGAGTCATCTTTTAATTCCCACCACCCAGAGGAAAATGTGCAACAGGAATCCACTGCACATGGCATCTCCCACCCACTTCTTTCTGCCCCCTCGGTCTCCACCCCAACAGCCATGTGCTGGGAGGGGTGTTTACACCTCCCAGTTTGGGAGATCCAGCCTTGTCTGGTAGTCTGAGTTGCTGCTACAGGCAATTTGGAGAGAGGCTCTTCCAAAGTGTACCTTAGCCCCCAAGAGCTCTTCTTTTTCTTTTGACTGTTTATAAAGACCAGAAATCTGATTTAGGCTCGTAAGTAAGGTTCACAAGGGAAAGATGATGTGCTTACTCATTTTAAATACTGAACAGCTAATAGTTCAACTACCTGCACTACATACAGTCAGGAGTGGATGCCAGAGTCCAGCAGAAAAATTCAGCAGTAAAATAAAAAGAAATGGGTATAATAAGTATTGTTCTATTGCTAATGTTTGGTTTACTTTCTTAAATATAGGCTGAACTTATCACAAGTATAAAATGTTACTTCTGGGACACTTAGTAATGAATGGAACCATTGACTGCTTCATGCTGCTGTCTGCCATGCAGACAGCATGGGCCCAGCCAGTGCAGGACAGTCAAGGATGGGCTTTATGTTGCAGTGTGGGGATTATGCTATATATTTGAACTAAGAAAAACTCCCCAAAACCTGAGCCCTGAGCTGCAATGGTATTGGTAAATTCAAATACCAGTAAAACTTTTCATTTTTATTTATTAGCAGAAATTGCGGAGTTCTTTTTCCATAACATTATTTTGTAATAACTTTTATGTTGTTTACCTTTTATTTTAACTTAAAAAGCAAAGGTGTTAAAAAAACTTAATCTGGATAATTTCTATTGGTGGAATTGGGACACACACCCGCAGAATAAATACATTTTCAAAGGAAATTCAGAAAGATTTCTAATTTCAAACCACTTACTGGCTTTTTATTTACTGTATTCTTCTGGGTTAGAGCCTACTCTCTCAAGTGCAATATATATATACATATATATATATATGTATTTGTTATCTCAGTTAAATGCAGCTTTCCTAGCAGTATTTTTTACCTTATGTAGTATATATTGTGTCTTGTCTCAATGAAAAAAAAAATAAATATTGCTTTTGAAAGAAAGTACTTGAGTGATTATTCAGAATTCAGATGAACTAAACCCCGTGATTTGCTGGAAGACATTTCCTCAACATGATACCATCCGTGATAGGTCTTCTTGAGAATTTTAGCAGTCATTCCCAGGAGCATCAGGGAAGTACTGAGTACAGGGAAGTGCATTTTGGCATAACTGAGTTTGAACCCCAGAGCTGTAAGAGGTGAGGGCTTCCTTGCAGGGTTGCAGCAATGTGACAGCAGCACAGTGTTTCTGTTAGCTGGATCAGGGCACTCCCCTGGACTCCATGCTGGTCTCAGCCCTCGTAGGCTTGGCTTGGCTCCAAGCAGAAATGCCCTCTCTCATCCTACTGAAGCTGCTCCTTACTAGAAAAGGAAGCTCCTGCTGAAATTCTGCACTTCACCTGAGTCAGGGCTGAGCTAAGCATCCAATTTCTGTGTGCAGGACCAGTGGAGAAACAAACCCTCTCGCTCTGAGGAAAGTCAATCTGTCCTTGTGAGCGTGGACATTTCCCCCAGCTTTGGCAGAAGCAGATTTTGTTGTGTAGCATCTGAATCATAGCTGTCATAGCTTTGGTAACTAACTTCCAATTTAAGATTTATGTATTAAGCCATCTTCCCTTGGCTAGCACTGGATCTTGAGATGAATAAGGACATGAATTTTTTTCCAAATTAATTCTTCACTAGCTAGATGCCCTGTCTGATAAGAAAAACACATGCAGCACACAGTTCAGGGACCCAGTTTTGCAGCCGGTCCTCATGCATGTGCACCTTGTTCTGTATGGTACCTGGAATGGTCAGCTATTCAGGTGAGCATATTTATCCCTTTGGTTTGCTTCTTGTTACCAATAGAAAGAATTTATGAATTTCTTTTTCATGTTTTTTTTTTTAAAGGAAGGGAAAAACAAGGCAGTCAGGAGAGATGTTACATAACAAGGGAATCCGTTCTTTTATGTACAGTGAACAAGGACATATTTAATGGGTAGAGAAGACATATTTTGCCCTTCAGAAAATGCACTGAATAGACTGTGTGGACCACAGCTCAGCAATTGCTAAATGTTCAAGGATGCATAAAACTCCTCCCTCCTGGCAGCACTATGTACCTAAATAACTAACGGCTAGTTGGCATCAGTTTGCCCTTGTGTTCACATGAGTAGAAGCTTTTATAAATCTGCACATGAAAAGTAGCTCAATGTCTCTTCATCTTTTTAAAAAGTACACAGTTCCTGAGGTCGTTAAGGAATTCGCTATTACATTTTTTCAAAAACAATACATTTTTTAAACAGTCATCTTCCGATTTTTGAAGAATACAGAATCTTCTAGATGATTTTAAGATCTACAAGAGCTGAAAAAATGCTTCCCTGAAAAAACATTTAAGACTTCCCTCGCTTTTTTCTGGAGTGCATTGCCCAGCCACACTGCTGTAAGGTGAATTCAACAGATGCCAGATTTGTATTTATTCTCCTAAGGACTCCAGTGCAGCAGCTAATGAAAATGCAGAAATTAGTATTCTGGTATCTTAACCTAGGAACTTTAACTTTTTTTATTGACAGTCTTGTCCTAATATTCTGAAATTAGAACATTCATAATTTATTTGGTCAGTCATAGAAAAGCTGAAAATTTGCCATAAGTGTTCAAAGTGCTAATTTGATTTTGCATTTCTGTTCAAAGATTTTTTTCCAGAGATAGGATTTACAAAGCAGCAAATATTCTGCTGCAAATAGAAAGAAGGAAGTATTCTAGGGATTTAGACCATCTTCCAAAATTTAAGACTTGTTCTGAAATTCCTTTATAGGTAGAAAAAATAGTATTTCAAATGAATTTATTAAACCTGAATTTTGAAACTGATTTTCAAAACATTCATTGCTTTTAAGAAAGTTTCTGTGGCATGCTTTAATAAAAATGGAACTAGTTGCATAATAACAGTTATGGTTTTAGATGCTCCAATTTCAAACTGACAAAGGATTTCTACTTCAGTTGAAAGAATTTCAGTTTTACAACCAATATGAACAGAACAGGATGAAAAGAAATGGGTATATTTCAAATATTTTTATATGATGGATGATGACATGAGAAAAAGCTTTTATTTGTTGTATTTTTACTAGATAATAAGAGCAGACAGCTTAACCTTTTTGTTCTGTGTTTGAGTTTGGAGAGTATCATCTCAAGTAGCCCAGAGAACCACTCTTCACAATTCTGTCAAATCTTTCTATCCACTGTCATTTTAATAGCCTTTTATGAAAGAAAGAATAAAAAAAATATATAGTTTGCTTATATGGTATATTCACTCGTACCTAGTATATGAAGAGGATTCCCTTCCCCCAAATGATAACATATGGTTTATTGAAGAATAAAAGACAGGCTGAGGTGGGAAAGGACCTCTGAAGATGGTGTTGTCCAACACTCCCCAGGCTCATCTACTGTAGGTTACTCCATCGTATCCATTTGGGTTTTGAATTTCTCCAAGGACTAAGACTCCACTCTGTTACTAGACTTTATGTAGAGCAAGAGGAAGGCAATAGTTTGTTTTGACAGACTGTGTGGAAGTAGGAGACAGAAAGAAGTATGACAAAGTCTTGGATCTCCACTGGGGGTATCAGTGGAGAAGATTTGCAGGTCCTAAGTGATCAGGCCCTTCACCCTACCAAGGTAGGAAGGATTTTGAGCTCCTAACTCCACAATTACCCAACAGTATCAACACTATGGTAATTCAAGGACCAGACAGACCCACCCATCTTAGATGGTGTGGAGTGAAGGGCCAAATAGAGTTTGGGAGGTTTTTTTCCCCTAGTATGTAGTAAATGTGACATTCATTAATAACACAGACACTTGTGACACAGCTTAGAAGTTTGGGCGGTCCACAAATCGAAGGACAGAATTAGTCTCTATCTCTCCCCCCCACCTTGTGTTCCTCATGTTCAAATGATGACAACTTGTTAGCTTACACACCTAAAGACTTCCTCACACACAGGAAGAAGCAGGGTGGCACACTGGAGTGGGAGAGATCCTCAGTCACTGTCAGACCCATGGAGCCCCATCCTGCCCACCCCCAGGTTGCCCAGGGGAACCTCAGTGCATGGGCTGGTGGACTCCCATCACCAGTAGCCAACAGGAAAGGGTCCCCATGAACCCACATACTGAGGGGAGGCCACAGCCAGGGCCATGGGCACCAGCTTGGGAGTCAAGGGTAAGGGTATTTCAAGATGGCACAGAAGTTATTATGGGACGTCCTGGGAAGAGAAGCAAGTGGGAAAACAACAAGATAAGGGGATGAAAGGGGCCAATCTTGTGTAAAGCAAGAGCTGGTCAGTGCACCAGCCTGGTGGGCTCTCTGTGTGACACATAGTCTGTCCTGGCCTCTCACTAAACCTAATTTCTAGACATCTATCTGGGTGAGATGCTCTGTCTTGTGTGCAGGGGCGTGGGGGGAGTCACAGTGAAAGCCCCTGGGGTCGGGCTGGACGCTCACGTGTCCCTGGTGCTATAGATTGGACAGACTGAGTTGGCTGCTGGAGAAACCAGAGGGTCCAGGCCATCTTCCTGAGCTACTGTGGGGTCTGCACCTGCACATGTGCATGTTTGTGTCTATGGGGACACATTCTCACCTGGCTGCTGGCTGGACATCAGCTCACAGAGCTGCAGCAGCATCCCCTCTGCCAGGCCACTGCTCTGGCAGCAGCTGTTAATACTGTTCAGCAAGCCACCACAGAGGAATCTTTCATAAATTGTGAATAGATTGAAGCCTGCAGCATTTCAGATCTTTCAGGTAGATTTTCTCATTAAGTCACAGGAAGGCAAACTGCCCAGCTTTACTGTAACATACAGGCGGGGCTGCAGCACAGCACTCAGAGCATCCTCCTCAACCTGATGTAAAAGAAACATTCATTAAACTGTTCTGATACCCGACAGATGGCATTCATTGCAACCTTTACATCAAAATACCAACCCTTGGATTCTGTTGCCAATTTATTTCAAAAGGTCAAGCAAGGATTTGTGTGCCCTTAAGGAATTGATTGCTTTACAGGAAGCTGTGGTTCAGTATTCAAATAACCCCACATAGGCAAAATGCTGCCGTTAAACTGTATTTGAACACCAATTACACAACTGATTATTAACTGAAGATTAGCCATGTCTTATTCCACGAAGAAGACTAATTGTTTTATTTCAATTAAAATGAAGATACTTGGGTCCATATTAAGAACCCAACAAGAAAAAGTAAGCAAACTAGTTTCACTGAGAAATGCAGATACTGCATACCTGAAATCGTCAGATTTGAACAGTCCAAGCTAAGTCAGCAATTTTAATAATCAAAATGGAAGCATCCCTTGAAAAGTCTTTCTACAGAGCTAATTCAAGGATCAAATTAAAATCAATCTTTGTATTTTAATATCACTAGCTGATTGCACTAAGCTCTGGCCAGAATCAAATGCTTTTATATTTTTTCTAAATATACAAGTTCTTTTGTCTAACAAGCATTCTAACAAGCTATGCAAATTTAATCCAACACTAAACTGCTCTTTCTTTTCCATTCACAGCTGTACTTAATAAAAAACAGAGTGCTCCTTGCATAGAGCAGAGCTCACATGGACATGAAAATGTCTACATTTTATATTAAAAGAAACCCAAACATGTTTAAAATTATTCGTGTATGTGCCAAGGAATTTTTCTTATTGCTGGCATATGCTGAAAGAGAATAATTTGCTTTTAGACTCCAAAATGCAACATTGTACATTCATGCAGGATCCTACTGAATAATCAACAGTGGCTACATATTGGCAAATATGTAACCCACCTCTAAACTATGTGAGGCATCTGCTACCCATTGACACCTTGTTCCTTTTCCTCTGCTGTATGACCCTCTAAACTACAGTGTCTGATTCCCAGTGACCCAGACCTTCAGGAGCATACACTCTAAAACTGACTTAAACACAATATTATTATTTGCTTTCTATATTGCTATTGTTAGTTGCTTTCTATAAAACCTGTGCAAGCTATATGATTATGTGGGTACAGAATAAAATAGGCAAAAAAGCTGCCTATGCATAAATGGCAGAATTTTAAAAGACCAGGCTAAGGCCTTTGACTTGGAGAAACTCCCAGAGACTTCACACTTCAGGAAAATCAGATTAATTGGATGGTACTTGGAAACTTTTAAGGACCTTATGAACTTCCCTGAGCATAGATTACCTGATACTGCACTGAATAACTGAGAAACTTGCAGTACAATAGTGTATGACATTGAAGTCCGGGGTTATTTTCTACCCTTAGAAAATTTTCTGATTGGTTTTTTTAACTGTATTTGGTTCCAAGCAGTTGCTCCTCCTCCATTTAATCCAAAAAGGAAAAATCCTCTGATAAAATGCACCTTGCTAATATATCATTGTATGTATTATTATAGCCATGTAAGCATATATTTAAATAAAATACCTATTACTCATATATATCATTTTCATATCTATTTCAATATATTTATATATATATATATACGCGTATATAAGATTTTTCATAGCTCCAACTTAAATACCGCAAGAGAAAGCTTCATCATGAAAAAGCTTCATCAAGCTTTCTACTTCATCAAGATAAAATTCATCACCAGGCAAAGAGAAATATTATTCTTACATTACAGCTAAATTTCCTGTCTTTCTTTGAAAATCACTGAAGAGTTTTAATACAAGTACTATGAAAGACCCTCTCATTTTTCTCCCAGTCTTCATCTTCCAGGCTTCCTTTGCTTATACAGGGAATTTTTAGAAGCCTGATCAGTGCTACTGTGGTACTGAAGATTATTAGTTGTAGCTCATTGAAACTCTTCAACTGGATCTCTTTTTACAAATTTAGCAGTTTTGCTTCTTCTGCACAAGCCTTGAAAGACTGCCAACAGCCATGGTTTGTCTTTTGGGTGTTTAAATCTACAAGACATCAAAGAAATGAGTCTTTGCTGGAGAAGTTCAATGCATAAAAAAAGATTAAATTCTACATTTACCTCCACTGAGGTCTTTGAATTAAGCATTGCTACTGACCTCAGGTATCTGTTAGAAGAACTCAGAGGTCTTCCTGTCTCAAGATACTGGCAAAGTCTACAGATCTTAGGGGAAAGGCCAGCTGCCAGAAAGCCTGAACATCCTTCTTATTTCAATTGCAAGCAGCAACACCTCATGCTGTAATCCCTTGAAAACCTGCTAAATCTATCATTTTCATCAAGGTGATAACTAGTCTTGGTTTCATAAGGCCACAGCCTACACAGAAGAAAAAAAAGTTTTTCAGTTTATGTTACATCAGCCTTTGCTTGACAGAATGGGAAAAGGTGCACAGAGGGTACATGATGAATATGAACCTTCTCTAAGAAGCAGCAGGCCTAGTCTGGCCTCAAGAATCTTTGCTTCAGATTGATATTGTGATTGTGCATTACTAACCAGTTATTAGAACTGGAAAATTAACTGGGTCTGTTGATGTTGAGGTGGGGTCAGTTTACTGGGTCACTGTTGAGATGTCTGATAAGACAGGGAATTCCTCTGACTTAAATGCACATCTCTTGCCCAGCCTGCATTCCCTGAGAATCACAAAAGAGGAATAGGACAATGCAGGGCACTTTGTATGACCTTAACACACATCAGGGAAGGAGAACAGAGCTCCCTTGATAAGATTGTCTAAAAGCCTGGTTCAGTGCAGGTCCTCTGGCTGACTTGTCCCATGTTCGTACATGCAACAATTTAGCAGGTGGTACCACAAAAAGAAGGGACTGGTGATGCACAGGGAGAGTAGCTCTTACAAGGTAACACAGAGGATTAGTTTGAGTCTAGCTTTTGTTGGAGGTGGAAAGCTGGTCCCAATAAACATATTTGTAGATGAAAAGCTGAATAACTGGGCTGAGGAGTCACTGGTAAGTAAATACATCACTCCTCAGATGCTGTAGAAAGGTTATCTAGATTTACTGTTCTTACTTTATTATGTAAAAATTCCCCACCTCTTCCTTCTAATACAATGTGTTAACATACTAAAGTTATGCAGGTTTGAACTTAAATATGATTTTAAATACAGTTATACATACTAAATATGGTGTTTATATGTCATTCATAAAATGAATGGAGAGATACTGGCATGCTCTGTAGGCAGTTAGGTAAATTTAAGAACAAGCATGCTATTGCACTGCAAATAAATCATTTTCATCATTGAAGAAAATGAGTGCTATAATGCTATTTATTCACAACACTTATTCCAAGGCAGTGCTTGCCAATTATACTGGCTACAATAATTACATCACCTTTTATTTCATGCTAAAATCTGGTAAAACTAAAAATAAATGTTAGATGACTGCAAAGTCCTCTCCTGTGTCTATTGGCAAACTACTCTCCCTTCACTTTCCAGTGATGACTGAATGGAAGGATGCAGTGTAAAAAAAAAATATTGAAAACTGCAGAAAATGTAAAATTCCTATCTATTACTTCTGAACAGTTGGGATAGGCTGAAGCAACAAACAGTTACAAGTACATTCCAGCTAATAACAGGAAGACTAAGTTCCCATACACGAATTACTATAAGACAATGTACAAGTGGTTGGGAAACCTACCATGCCTGAACATTGTTGGGAATTCAGTTGAAATGGATGGAATGATGCAGAGGAAACTATACAAATTGCTATTTCCTTCAGAATGGATGGCAGATGGATTTATCACACTTGTAGAGTACTGATTTTTTCAGACATACAATGTCATGTATCATGTCATTCATGGTATGGATCATAAAAGCTGTTTCTAGATATCATTCTGTAGGAAAGCCCCAGCTCATAAGCTTAGTTTGAGCATGTGCTCACAAATCACAACTTTATATTTGTTATTTCTACTCAAACACAACTGGCTTGTTCCACTTTTTTTCATGTCCCTCAGTATCAAGCAGTGATCAGAAGCAAGATTTTATTGTTTCCAATCTCCATATTTTTTTTTCCCATTCAATTAATAAGTTAACCCATTCTGGCCCACAAAGAAACATTTATTCTTTCTGTTGTGGTTCTGCTGATTATGTCACATTGGAACTTGAATGCAAGAAAGATATTTTGGTGAAATGACAGGGCAAACCTCACTGTGCAATTCAGAACAGTCATACTTCACCTAGGCCAGACTTTTCACCTTGTACTGAGTATTTATCTTCATCATCAATGTGATATCACCATCAGCTAAAAAACCCCAAAAGAACAAACAAAAAAAAAGAACCCCAAAAAACCCCAAACCAAACAAAAAAACCCCAACCTAACCAACCAACCAAAAAACACCAACCAAACAAAAAACCCCTAACATTTTAAATGCTGACATCCAAAAATGAATTTAAATACAAATAAGGCTTTCAGTGTCCTGCAACTTTCCTGATGTGTGAAATTATTTCAAGAAAAAGTGAAACTTAGAAACTGTTGTAGTACTCTTGTCGTGAGTATTTATATTCTGTAGAGGTTTTCCTCAGATGGTGAAGATAAAATCTCTCCAAAACCCATTTGTCTGAGAAAAACATATTATTTTTAAACATGTTCATTTCCAACTTGTGTAAGGCAGATTATTTGGAGTTCCTGATCACACCTACTGTCCCTGCAGTGACCTTGCTCAGTCAAACCTGGCACTGGCTAGTTGTTACTCATGAGCAATAGGTGCCAACAAACAGGCTGAGCTGCAAAGTACTCAGAGAAACTGTAGATATTGCAGATGCAATTACAGGAAGCTAGCACTCAAAAGATACATTTTTTAAATTACATAGAAGTTCTGATTCTGGTTTCATAAAAGAAAGAAAAAATAATAATGTTTTGTTTGGGTTTTTTTTATCTGAAAGCAGTCTAGTCTTGCTGGTTAGAAATACCCAGTCACATTAATGGATAAAATCGATATTGAAGATCACCACTGAAAATCTGAATTTTTTTAGACTCCTCAGATATTAATTTACTCAATGTTGGGCATGCTGGAGTGTGTGATGTATCACCGCAAAACCCAAAGAAATAATTGAGTGGGATAACACGGAGAGGAGGAACAATATGGTTTGTAGAAGAGATGGTAGGTTGAGGGAACCCCTGGGGCAGTAAACCTGATAGAAACACTGTAAAGCTATGATAACTAACTCCCCTTGACAGTCAGGTATCACGGAGGGTAGAATTTATCTTATTAGTTGAGTGGGTCAAGTAGCATGTTATAAACTTTTTTTTTTTTTTTTTTCCCTTTCAAAAATCTCTGCACTTACTACTGTGCTAAAAAAGTCCTAGATTGCAGAGAAACAAATGCTCAAAGGCTTGCAGGAAATAAAGTACAATAGCATTACTGTGGCATCTTATTTCTAAAGCTGTATTAATTGGCAGAACTGGCAACATGATAGAGAATACAGCACTTAGTTTAATGCTGCTTTCAAACTGTAGAGAAGCTCTGGATTAGTTTTGTTTTGATCTAGTAAACAAGATGGTTTCTAAGACTTAAAATCAGCTTCTGCTACAGTTTATTTCTCAATATGATTTTCCTTTTAGTTTTACACATATTCATAAGTGATCTTAAAAATATTACCTGTGTATCTTTTGAAGCAGAATGTAACATTAGCCAGAAAGACCACTTGCAAGAACTGTTCTACAATGTGACAGAAATAGCAATACAGTATTTATGTAGAGAATATATAAAGCAACAAGGTTCTGAAGTTACAAAGATTTTGCATGTAGGGTATAGTTTAAAAGAAAAAAAGAAGTTCCAGGGTAGTATAATGGTCTGAAAGCTGGGATGAAAATTCATCGTAAGCTGGAAAACAGGTTAATTTGGGTGCTGTTCCTTCTGGCTTGGTTTCATGGAAGTGAGCATGTCTAGAGGCTACATCTTCAGTTTCTGAAGCTCAAAACAGCTGAATGACATGACTGAAATTCAGCAAAGCTGGTGTATATGCTTAAGGTGATTTCTTGAAGGTAATGTGGTCTGGTAATGTTGTCACTTAGGACAGCCTATGCTTCATCCAAAATGTTACATTCTAATATCTTTGATATCACTCTAGTAGATATTAGTTTCTTTTATCTCCAGTGTTGTTAACACTTACATAGCCATACAAGGAGATAGACCATGGAAGTAACTTGGTGAAAATTAATGAAAAAGAAAAAAAAATAATCACAATCATCTGAGCTGGTAAGAAAATCTGGCTAAGGGAAGGCAGGACCACCCTGTTCCCTGACAGCATACTGCTGAGCTTGCTCAGCTTCACATTCTTTCATTTGGAAGAGAAATCTTTATCCCAAAGTTGTTAATTTTAACAATTGGTTTAGCTAACTAAGAGGGAGGAAGGGAGGGAGGGAGGNTACTTCTAATGTATAATGGAGAAGACTGACTTCTGCAAAATGAAATGCAGAAGCAGAGTCAAAATGTATTGGAAGGAAGGAAGGAAGGAAGGAAGGAAGGAAGGAAGGAAGGAAGGAAGGAAGGAAGGAAACACGTGTCCAATGTAAATCCAGTGCCTAAGAAAAGAGCTGAAACTGCATGAAGTCATGCAAATGTATTGAATTGTAATGGCACTAGGTGAGGAAATTATAAATAACTGTAAAAATCCAGCACGTTGAAAGAAATGTGCTAAGAAAAATTATCAATCTGACTTTAATACCCTTTTGATTACAGCTTTGTGATCTGAGCAATACCACCTGCCATGAGGAACAATAGCCAGATCAGGCATTAGTGTTACTAATAAAATGTGATACTTTGTCTTGTTTCAGTGTTCATAGAAAAAAAGCAAGCATTTAAATATGTAATTAAATGTTACCTGCCACCCCTGCTGGCTGCACTGTAAATAGTGCCAATTTCTCAAGAAATTTTCTTTGAGTAATGTTATGCTGCAGTCAGCAAATTATTCTTAAAACTCTGCAGTCAGAAGAAGTATGCCATTTTGAAAAAAAGTAGAAATTTTAACGACTTTTTTAGTTGCCAGAAGTATATATTACTATGCTGGATTTTGAGGAAGGCCTCTGAACAATTTTCCAGATAAGAAATTCTATCTGAACAACCCATTCCAGGTTCTTCATAGACTGTACAGAACTTTACTACACACAGGAGGGGTGTGTTTTTATTGCCAATAAAACCATGATTTCATTAAGGATCTTTATGATATAAAACATTACATAAACCTTTTTTTCACTACACAAGTTCCCACTGGGATCATTTGGGCAAGTATCCAATCCCCAGACTAAGAATTGTCTGTAATAAACAGAATATGAAACAGCAGAAAATATTTGTATTTCAAATGTAGTATAATTTCTATCTAGTGTCTGGCATTGCCTTGTTAAATGTCCTGGTTCTCCACTGAAGTACAAAGTGACAATTCCCTAACCCAAAAAGGCCTCTGAGCACTCTCAGGAGTGACTCAGGGCTCTTCCACCCTAAAAGGATGCTGAAGATTGCAAAAGTTCCATGGCAAGCAGAAGGGAAGATTTCAGGGTAGCAGAACCCAGCCAACAGGAAATACCTTTTTTGCTCATACTTCCTGAGAAAAAATTAAGACAGTACTAAATTAATAGTACTGTGCTGTATTATTTTAGTGCACACTCCACTATTCCTCCTGTACAGTATATTTAATCTATCTAAATTAGGATAGGTATCTATCTAAATCCTGTTAATATCAATGATTCAGGCTCTCTTTTCAGTTTCGTAGAATTACAAGAAATTAAAATACTGCTTATATATTCTATGTAAGTGGCTTATTTACTGTGGTGGAGTCAGTCTTGCCCAGCTTCACAGAAGCTAAATTAATTTCATTTTCCATATGCATGCTGTGTTTTGAGTTCTGTCATGCCTTTGAAAGTTGCTTCTGACTCCTTTAGTCCCTGATTCTATCAAATAATTTTCTTTCTGGCACCTGCAGCTTCCACTACTATTAGCTCTCTTTTTATTTTATAGTTTGGATAACAGTACTCTATATCTTTGTAGGCAGCATTTTGATCACCTCCTGAGGCATCCTCTCATCATAGCTGTACAGGAGGAAGAATAGCTCTGATGCTTGCAGACCCTCTCATTCTTATAATGACCAAAAAATGAGTACAGCAAAAGAATTAAGATGAGAAATAGAACAGTAGCAGATAAAGCTTACTTGATCTGAGGTCCAAGGAAATTAGTAAAAGTCAGTTCCCATTTCTTCATTCCATTGCACCGTACAAAGAAGGAATGTATTTATTCAAATTACATTTAGTGCTGGAAGCCTGGAATTTGTGTAAACCATGGGATCCCTTTGTAGACAACAAAGGTGAGAGTCAGGTGATGAGGTGTAGATGTCCATAATGTAAGCATCTACAACTGAATCAAAGATAAACCCATATATAACAAAGGGAGAGAAACTGGCAACCTAAAGAGGATTTTTTTAATTTAGTCAGAAGAATTATGCCCCCAAAGTGCTTATTTCCTTATATCAATTTGAATAGGATCCTTAGTATCTGCACTGTAGACCTTCAAAAACCGTTGAGATAAATATGATCATAAGAGTCAAAGACTGAGATGAATCCCTCAGAGGTGAGTTACCTTTGATGAATCCCCTTCTTCAATCTGATTTCAATCCTCTGATGAAGCACCTCCTCGAAAAAGGTGTATGTGGCTGGAGGTATTTTTCTCTGTTCCTGTCTTCCTTTACTGAATCCAGTAGTAAAATATGGCTTCTGCCTTAGAAATTAGTGCATCACCTTGACCCATATATTTCATAAATAATACGACATTTAAGCACTAAAATTTTGTATCTAAGTCTGTATTAAAATTATTTTCTTCCTTTGCTTTCTTCAGAGTTACTGAGTTCACCTGGCTGTTTTTTGTTTTCTTATGGAAAGCACATGCTCCTGGCATTTACAACTAAACTGTATTTATTTTGTTTTTAAGAGGTCCACTGAGGTTGAGAATATGCAGTGTCATTGTAATCTGATACATGTGAACAAACAACAAACCATGGAATCGGAAATAATGTAAACCAGATGCAGCGGTGAATTCTGTGCAATAATGTAAACATGGTACCTCACCCAGAAGTCAGTATCATAGAATCATAGAATTGGCCGGGTTGGAAGGGACCTCAGAGATCATCAAGTCCAACCCTTGATCCACTACCGCTGAGGTTACCAGACCATGGCACTGAGTGCCACATCCAGTCTCTTTTTAAATATCTCCAGGGACGGAGAATCCACTACTTCCCTGGGCAGCCCATTCCAATGCCTGATCACCCTCTCGGTGAAGAAATTCTTTCTAATATCCAACCTAAACTTCCCCTGGCACAACTTAAGACAGTGTCCTCTTGTCTTGCTGGTAGTTGCCTGGGAAAAGAGACCAACCCCCACCTGGCTACAACCTCCTTTCAGGGAGTTGTAGAGAGTGATGAGGTCTCCTCTGAGCCGCCTCTCCTTCAGGCTGAACAGCCCCAGCTCCCTCAGCCTCTCCTCATAGGAGTATGAAGTCTAGTGCAGCATCTTTTCCATTTTTCTGTGTGCAGACAAAGAGTTAATACTTGAAAATCCATGAATGACACTAAAAGGGAAGAGGAAAAAAGGAATGGACTGTGTAGAACAGTTCATTATAAACCTTCAGTCAGAAGAACCCTGACAGGTGTGAGAACTGGGCCAGCAGAAATCACATGGAGTTCAGTACAGAAGCACAAATCTGTGTGCCCAGGTGAACTAACCCTGTCCATCAGCACAAGCTGGGAAATGACTGACTGAGTAGCAGCTATGTTTAAAAGGACAAGGGGTTACTGTCAGCACCAGGCTGAGCATAAGCTGTATGTTCTCAGAGCAAATAGTGCAAACTGTATCTTGGGATGCCTCAGGGTGACTGGCAGCAGCAGAAGAGGTGTTGTGCCTCTATATTTACCACCTACAAGTCAACACCAGCAATCCTGTATCCAGTTCTAGCCCCACCTAGTTCAAGAAGAATATTGAGAAACTGTAGATAGCCCAGCAGAGGTCTATCAGGATGGTTAAAAACCTAGAGTTTATGTCCTGCAGAACATATTTTTTTGGGTGAAGAGGAGGCTGAGAGAAAAATCTAGTGGTTTTCAGCAGCTCCTTGAAGGAGACTTACAGAAGCAGCAGAGTGAAACTCTTCTTGGTAGCAACAGATGGTGTAACAAGGAACAGTCACAGTTTCTGTCTTGAGACATTCTACTTGAACATGAAGAAAATCTGTTTCACTGCTAAAGCAGGGCAGCTCTGGCACAGGCTCCTCAGAGAGGCTGTCAAATCTCCATCCTTGGAGGCTTTCAAGGCTCAGTAAAGCCATGCAGACACCAACTCATGTCAGCAGCTCTCCTGCTTGGAGCAAGACATCAGACAAGAAGGCTCCAGAATTTCCTCCCGACCATTTAAGTGACTCTGTAAGACTTCCATGTAGTTCTGATGTGTATCAAAAGAAGAAATGAGTGAGGACTTAGTTTTCAGATGTTAGTTAAGTACTTTCAAAACCTTTTAAGATGATACCAGTTATGAAAATGATAACTGATTTTTATCCTCTTCTCTTTTTCTGCTTCTTTCTTCCTGAGCACATCAAGAAATAGATAAGACACAAAACAAGTGGAGGTCAGTTGCCTGAACACTGGTATTCAGGACAACATTTCTCAGATGCCCTACACTATCTGAGACACCAAGCTGAGACAAGTAGATGTCAAACAAAATCTACAAGAGTCTCAAGACCTACTGGGGAGGCTGCTTGAAAGTTCTGTTTAGAAGACTCTATCCCACCCTGTTAGGGGTGTCTGAGAAAGTCTGAGAAAGCAGTGCTGGGATAGCTAGAATAACATTTTGGTTAAGCTTTTTTGTTTAAATGTATCAGTTATGACAAACATTTAATACTAGTAATAATTTGCTACTGATAATTAAAACATAAAACTGTAATAGCTCATTTAAAATCATTGCAGGGTATTAGGCCACTTTTTTCAAGTGTTTGTCATCAAACAGCAACTGGAAAAGATTTATGAATATCCTGGAGAGCACTACTGCATTTTAGCCTCTATTTTCCTTGAACCCATAATCTGTATTTAACCCATAATCTATTGTATTTAACAATAACACCAGCAATTATTAAAAAGTAATTCAAATTAATAATAGTAATAATAGAAATTTGAGAAGAAGATAAAGATACAGCATTGACTGGGTTATAATTTGCTGATGTGCAATTCAGAATTTGAAGGAGAAATTAAACAGAAAAAAAATCAGAAAACAAGCATGGCTTTTTTGTTATAGAGATACTTTGAGTGTTAAGAAGGCTGAAGAAAATAGTTATTATGAAAGCCTCAAATTCATGATGAATTAGATAAAGAGCTGTTATTATGCCCAATCTCCAGAGGGAAACGGGATTTGAGGGCTGCCAAAGACTTCAAGGAAATACAGTGATTTAGCTAAGAAGTGGGGAATGATAGAATTTTTCATTATTAATGTTTTTCATCCTTTTTTTTATTTTTCTAAAATATAAATAATCCAGAGACCAACAATGACACAAAGATTTAACTCAGTCACTGCTTATTATACCCAGCAGGAAGCACAAATGCAGATAAGCTGGTACAAATACGTACTACATAGCTGTCAGCTGTGCTTATTTAACTTTTTCTTTTTCTTCATTTTCTTCTTCTTCTTTATCTTTTTCTATTCCTTCTCCTTCTTTTTCTTCTTCTTTTCCTAGTTATTTCAATTATGATTTGGTTAAATTAAATAAAAGAAGGTATTCTCGCTGAATCTTGCTGGGGTGTTTGATCTGACCAAGTCTTCTTAGAGTAATATATTAGACCAAAATAGTATGAACATCAGTTTCATTGTCTGGTCTTTGGAATGAAAACCTACAAAATACCCAGCTTTGTTCTCAAAGACATTAACAACAGCAAAAAAAAAAGGGGCAAAATGACAGTGTACAAAGCAAGGACATGTCCTCAGATAGGAATACTAATAATTAAACATCACAGTTGAAACAGCAATATAAACATTTGAACCTGTGTCTAATCACCAAACCAGTGTTTGCTTCTGAAAACTTCCCTTCAAAACTCCAGGAGTTAAAAGCAGCTGCTAACTTTCCGTGCCCTTTAGCAACAGCACTCCCATCTTTAGGGAACTGAGATTGATTTTCCACGGCTACCAGTGTAAAGACCTTTTGCCTGGGAGCGTATAATAATACCAAGGTCAGAGGATTTGAAGGCAGCAGCTTTTATAGGGTTAGACTTCAGCTGTGTGGTGTTTACAGCTACAATTAATATCTGCCATTTTACGCCCTGGAGTCACCTGCAGTTTCAAAACAGATTAAGCAAAGTGGTCTCCTCAAGCTCATGGGGCAATTCTCTGAAGTGAGTATCAGACTCAAGAGAGTCTGGCAAGAGGCAATACATAAATCAAAGCTCATAATGAATCATGAGCATGTTCAGTGCTGGATCTGAAGTCTTTGCATGGTACAGCCAAATATGTTCTGTTCTCTTTGTTCCTAATACTAATGCTTTGGGGGCGAAAGTGGGATTATGCTAAGGAGGAAAAGAAGCTGAACTGGTTGATGGGTGGGCTTTTGGAGGGAGAGCTCAGTTGTATTTGCTTTTTAAGGATGATTCAGGGTCCCATTTCTCATTTTTTCTCAGGGTCCCACACCATCAGAAGCAGTTCTTGCTATTAGACAAACAGTTTAAACATACCTTGTGTCCTTTCCACTACCATTTTCCCCACTTATCTTTGAAATTCTGAGACTGTTGTACTGTGAAAGTAGGGTATCATTTAGCCAGACAAGGAGGAGGTAGCTAAAGAAAAATCTTATATTGCACTGTATAAACCAGTGTAGAGGAAGTTCTGCTCATACTCAGTGTAATGAAACACCCAAGAACACACAGAAGCAGTATACTTAAGTAACATTTCTGTCTTGATTCACAGGAGTCTTTCAAGCTTTATATCAACCCCAAAGACCTTCATAAGAACATAACTACTGTAGCACACTTTCAAAATTTCACCTCATCTTTCCTTCTTCTCCTTTCTATCCTGTTCTCTGCATCGGGCTACCTGAACGTGGTAGCATATGTTGAGATTTTTCTATGTACATTAAGGTGTTGTAGTCAAGATAGGACTAAATTCTTTCAGCATGTCACTAGAAAGAAATTTTATTGAAAAAGAATTGGAAAGTAATTTATTGTATTCATGCAACCATAAAATGTTAAATACTGTAGGTGCAGCACTTATGTGATTGAATATAAATGAATAAATCAACATATATAAATCATGGCTTCTGTAATTTAGCAAAGAGGCTCTAACAATGCCTTTAGTGGTCTCCTGAAGATGCTGCTATGGGTAAGATATTTATCCAAAGTGACTACCCAGTAGAAGTCTTTGAATTGAAAAATATTAAAGTAGTACAAAAATCCATGCAGATATATTTTTTGAAATGAATCTGCCAGCTGGAAAAGAGATGTAAATGGATAGGCTGAGAACTGCTAATCATTGGAACCACTTAAATAGTGGGAAGTGCTGGGCTTCATATTTAACCATTTTGCATTGCACTAATCTCTGCTGGCAGCAGAGTCAATAAAAGCTCTACAGGGACTTTGCATACAATGTGATTTTCCTAGCCAGTTAAATCTTCCCCATCCCCACTATCCTTATTATCCTCATGAAATTTCATCTGACAATTGGTGTAAATGTGTAATGGAGATCAGTGCCGCAGAGTGCATTTACTATGAAAACATTATGCAGGAAACAGCCACAAGTGGAAACAAGTTTTCTACAAATTTCATGCAGTTTGCATTGCTCTGAGGAAAGGGAACCTTATCTAGGAAACAGGAATGTGTATCAGTCAGGAAATTATTTGACTTCCAAACGTATTTCTAATTCCAATTCAGTAGCCATAAGCACTTTCCTAAAAAAGAAAAGAAATCCAATTGCTAATAGCTGTGGGATTATCTCCAGGGTTTATTGCCTTTGTTCATCCTGATTGAAAACAAGAACAAAACCTGATCACAGGTATAACTTTGAACAAGAAGTGGAAATGAAATGGCATAACCAGGAGGTAAGATACGTTGGATGAAAAATAGCAATTTCCTCATAATCTTTCTGTGTAGGCTGCCAAATCTTTCCCCAAAGGCACTTGCTAAGATGATGACTATAAGAATATAAACCAAAAAAACCACCTTCCTAAATCACTCAGCCCTATATCTTGATGTTCCATTCAGCCATAGTATAAGTTTCTTATTATTATTTTTAACAAATTTTATCTAAAACAGAGTTGGGTTTCTCTCCCCAGTTGGAGGAGCTTTGTCAATCTCTACGAAAGCTTTAGTCTTTAGATGTTTAGAAAACGTCTTGTAAATTCTGGCCTACTTGTACTTATAACTGATTTATACCAATTTTTTTTTGCTGCCAGAAACGTCTTAAAGTGTAAAAATGACCCTTACCCACATGGGAGAAATATCACCCTATGTTTTACAATGAGCAAACATCAGTTCCATTTGTTTACAACTAACCTTTAAACCATTACTGCATCTTATTAACGTTTATCACACACAAACTCCCCCCCCCCAACCCATTAAAAAAAAATAAAATGTTGCCTTTTCAATACATTGCACACACCAGTGAGGCAACTGGGGAAGGACTTGTTATAGCCTCCTCCAGACTTCCAGACTTTAATAAAGGAGTCATTTCTGTGTATCTTCTAGATATATTTATGCTGTCAATCTAGTTTCCAAGGCAGACAACTGTCAGTTTGTCCTACTGAAACTAATCCTTTAGGTATGATAATTCATGTTCAGGAAGGAGTGGGATATGAAGAATAAACTTCAGTAATTCCACCAGTCATCAATGGTAGAGAAGATATGTTTGTTATGCTCCTCTTCTACCTCTCCACAGTGCTTAGACATGGAAAACCTATGCCTGAGTGGGCAAGTGATCCTGGGCAGCATGGCAGCACACTTGATCATTCAAAATCCCATAAGAACAGATCTGCTTTGGAAGACAACTTATCAGCCAGGTTGATGCCCAGATAAAAGGAAAGTTTGGTGGACTTTTTTTCTTTTCAGGCTTTGGGGATTTTAATCCCTGGTTCTCTCCCTTTTTCTCTTCACCCTTCTTCTTCCACTCCCAGAATGTGCATTAAGTTCACAAAAACCCCCAAGGACTAGCAGAACTGGGCGTGCCCCACAAAAAATCAAATCAGATTCATGATGACAGGACAGAATATGTTCAGGAAGGAGCCTGGCTGCTGCTTGTGCTTGCATTCAGTTACTTGAATACCAGCCTTCCCCTTCCCCCTAGTCAGAGGAGACTTCTGCACAATGTCAGGACAACCGCCTGTGTTTAAGAGTAGCAGTGAAGAAGTAACACCCAGTTTTCCCCTCTCTTTTTATCTTTTCAGGACCACTGCATTGCTATGACTGATATCCCATGTGTTGGGGAGACGTGAGAAGACACTTCAGCAGAGGTGTGTGAGTAGCAGTTTGTGGAAAGCTCAAAACATCTCCAAACACACACTTCTGTCCTTTTGATGCAGGTACTAAGGGATACCTTTGTTACTGGGAGGACAGTCAGTTGTTTCATCAGTACCACAGAGGAAATTTTTCTACAGTTTTTTTTCTGAAATGGGAGAGTCTGTTCTTCTCCCTCTGCCTTTTGGAAATACTACAAGTAAAAGGAAAAAGGTGCAAGCAGTGATAAGTGAGTGTAAAGGAGTAAGCCCTGCTGGTCAGTGGAGACAGAGGTACTTTTCCTTGTGGGAAACAAGAATTCTTGAATTGAATAATCTATAAAATAGTTTTCTCCACCACAACTGTTGTCCAGTCATACTCAGCTCACCTGCTTTTCATTCCCTCAGTTGGATTAATTACCAGCAGAGAACAAGAGTAAAGAATCAAACTTGGTCTGTACCTCTGCCCTCCCAGCCACCTGGCCCCCACTCTGTTTCCAAGATTTATGTAGTAAGATCCTGTCAATGGCACAGGTCTGCATCAAAGGTCACAATATTTTAGTACACCAGCTGTAATGCTGCACTGCAAGCTATCTCATTTTGTGAAATCATAGTACAAGTAATTGCTACATTAAAATAGAATTTGCATAGGGGTACTTATGACATTCCCATTAAAATCACATTAGTTCATCATGATTAACAGTCTTTTACTGAGCATGGAACAAATTAATCTGTGGATGCTTTGTTATACCTGTGCCCAGAAAAGCAATTTGGAAAAGCAGATAGGGGACATGCATTTTTTCTGTTTTGAAGTGAACAGCAGCTGTTTCAAAGGAGAACACACAGCAAGTGAACCCTGTGCAAAGAAGAACACAAGAAATTCGTAATTCACAAAAATGGCCAATTAATTAAAAACTACACTTATTTTCTCTCTGAACAAAAGTCAGCACCATTTTCAAAAATAGTTGCATTAGATTTTTTGTTTTAAAGCACTGATGTTAATTATTTTGAATTTGCTGAAAATTTTACTGGTGGGCCAAATGAATGCAGAGATAAATCACTGCTGAACACAAAATCCTTCACCTCTTTATCCAGTGCTTAGATGTAATCCATTGGTGTGATAGTTTTGACTAAGCTTTGAAGTGTCCAACTCCTGAAAGTGAGGGGAAATGCAAGAAAATATAAATTCCTTCCTGATTTAAGTTCCCACATATCACAAGTGGCCTCAGCCTGTGGGGAAAGAAGGGCAGGGAATACTTAAGGTTATGAATGTGTTCACTTGATTATCATATACTACTCATTTTTCTAAAAAAATCTGTCTTTGAATCTGTAGTGTCTTTCATTTATGTCTGACAAGAAAAGCATTTAGGGAGAGTTTGAGCTAAACCCCTCCAAGGTCACTAAATGGTAAAAGAAAACTTCTGTATTTTTCTGTCACTCTATGTTTTTTTAAATATTAACATTTTCTGTTCACATAGACTACTTCTAAAAAGCAGACTTTCTATGCGTGATGTTTCATTTGTTTAATGGTAAAGTTTAAAAGCTGTAGACTTAGAAGCAGTTAAATTCTGCTCCATGTTAATAAACATTGAGTCAGCAGCAAATTTGGAAGCCCACAGGGCAGATATTATCTCTCCTGTTTTCACAGAAACTTGTTATACAAGATTTATATATATAATGTAACAATATATTAGCATATATAATACAGAAAGATGCTTTTCTTTCTTGGATATTCTTGGTTAATTATTCTTGTGTACACTAAATGAGGGTGAGTTTGTTGTCTATGTCCTTGTGAATTTGCCAATCCTTGGCTGCACTGTTCCTGCTAAAATTTTCTGATTCTCCATTTAAATAATGACATCTTCTATTAATATTCCTGAAGGTGTTTTGAACATTTTTCTCCAAGTGTTCATGGAAAACAAGCAGATTTTTCTCCCACATAGTACCCAGCAAATGTTACTGTGCAGAAACGTTCAGCCTTTCTTTAATGCTATCTAGCAGACCGTTCCTAGATTATTTGGGTGGACTGTATGTCCTTCTTTGTGAATCTTGTGGGTAGAAAGTGAAAGGACAGTTGTTCAGGACGGATTTTTAAAGACAGGCTAAAAGCTTTTTTGGTCTAGAGAAATTTATTAGCCAGTCCTTTTGTACTTGTAGCTACTAATGGGAAGCAACGACATGCCACAGGGAAGGAAAACCTCCACTCCTTGAGATTGCCACACATTGCTGGATAAGCAATGCAAAGTAAAAGGTTCAGGTGAAGATCAACTCACAGTCTGGAGCATGCTGCAAGCTGTGATTACTGTGCATAGGTCTGCACAGGCACTTGAACATCCATCAGACTTGATTTATTTTTCTTCCTTCCACTCCCTTTATCATGCACTGGATAGTAGGAAAGTCCAGGGCAGGTCAGGTGAAGGCGGATTGACAGGGAGTTCCTGAATCACCTGAAAAGAGATGGGAAAGTGTAAGTGGTCTTCAGTTTTTTAATTCACAGGAGCAGGTCTGACTTTGATACTTTCTATGCTGCTTGCATCCTCAATTTTGAGAAAACATGGTGACAACCATTCCAACAATGACAACTGTCCAGTGAGATTACCATTAATACAGTTAATGTTTGAGTGTCAAACTTCTGAAATTTACGAAAAAAAAACAATTATCCAGCTCTGACTGAAAATATCTTCACAGAAAAGGTATTATGATATCAAAACATTTTGGTTCTATAATTCTTGCTGCTGGATTTTGTTTTAAACCAATGTGTAGTTACTGCAACAGGCTTGTGACTTTATTTTCTGCCCCCTATGCAATGTGCCATCAGACAAACAGTGCACTCTAACAGAGAATTGTCTCACCAGCTCTACAAATAACAGTGATAACATTTTACAAATAACCAGAGAGAAAAAAATGCATTTGACTGCTCATAATATTAGCATCCCCATTAGAAATATTCCTCAGCTCCCAAAAAAACCTCCAATGCATGCATGCTTACAAAACATGACACAGTATCAGTCTATTCTCCACAGCACAGTGTATTGCTTGGCAGGTAATGTGCTTTGCTGCACTATTATTAGCTGTCTTGCTGCAATGCAGTATGCTACACAGAGTTACTCTGGTGTATGCGACTCTGCCCTGCCTCAGCCTCTGAATTCGCTGATTATCTTGAAATGGTAATAACACAATTTTCCAGCACAGGCCACAGCAGCAATCATACAGTTAACAAAAGCTGTGACTGTCAAATTGCACACTGAGCACAATTATTTAAGCCGTTAATTGGAGTATAGCATTTCTTCTTCAGATAACAACGATTAAAATTGGTGCTGATAGATAAGAGGAGGAATGAAAACGGAGATTTTTAAATGTGCATTCAAGTCACACCTTTGAGGAGAACTTGCTGATAAGCCTGACAGTTTATCACTGCTGTAATAAGGATCAATGAAAGCAACACTGGTGTGAAACAGCAGCATGTGACAGACTGCAAACCACCACTGCATTTTCTAGCAGCTCCTGTAAGATTTGTGCTGCTGTTCACCTGCAGATGGTCTAAGCACCTTTTATGTAAAATCAGCAGGCATAATGAGGCATTATTAAACACACAGCAGGAGCCTTTGTCCCTTTTTTTTTCAGAAGAAAAGCTTGCTGAGCTGATGAAGCATTAAAGTTCATTGGCCCAGATCTTCAGAGGTGCTCAGGTAACTAACGGATATTGATTTCAGTGAGCACTATGGATTTGAACACCAAGATGCTAAATCATTGTCACTATATAGTCTCTCTGTCTGCAAGGGTCATATACCATAATCTAGTAATGAATCTGATTGTGCCCTTCATGGTAATATCACTATCATAAGCTAGGATTTTTTGATTACATAAGCTTTGTCCCCATCAGATGCTGGTGCAAAACAATCTCTTCCTCACCACAGAAGTTGAGTAAAACCCAAGAATATCACAATTTACATTTGCTCAGCTTGCTCTGCACTTAACCATCCATGAGCTGGATGCACTGGTGCAAGCTCAGGAGCAGAGCCTCATCTGTGCCAGCAGCACCTGCTGCCCTGGCTGCTGGGGCTGAGTGACCAAATGCTGGGGATGCAGGCTGTGCAGTGCTGGCTGGAGGGGCTTGCCAGGGCCCACAAAGGGGAGCTCTCCCAGTCTGATATACGGAGGCCATAACGGAAAATACACAAATTTAAAAAGCTGCAGAATTAACGAATCACCATGCCAAACTGCACATGGGTGCATGAAAAATTGCAGACGTGCACATGGACTTGCACAAGATGCAGCAGGCATCAGTACTCAGCACAGTTGGTCCCTATTGCTCTACTGCAGGATGAGATTGGGAGAGTAACTTTGTGGGACTTTTGCTAACCCATTTTAACATTCTAAAGCCTCAAAAATCTGGCAGATGTGAGCAGTAATCATCAGGAAAGAAACTGCTGAAGCTCAGTTCACATTCCCCTTTGAAAAATAAGAAGAAATGCCTGAAGACCCTGAGAATGATGCATTCTGTCATATTGTTTATGAGTGATGTTTTGGACCCAGACTTTTACTCTGTTACATAGTTCTGTGTGAATGCAAGCCAGCCTTTGTTTTAGGTGCTGTAATCAGTTCTTAGGCTTGAGTAGATGATGCCAAGTTGGCAGATAGATGCCTCCCAGCCAGAGCAGAGAAAGCTTTGGTGACTCCCATGGGTGTGCTGATCCTTGGAAGTTAGGGCAATGACTGGGAGCAGCACTCTGCAGCAGTGTTCATTCTTAAAGACATCGTGTCAAAACCCTGTAGGGTGATAATAAATTACTCTAACTTTTAAATGTTAAAGTCCTTATAAAATGTGATGACTATATGAAGATACTTGGCTCCTGAGCATTCCCTTTCCCAGGCCCATGCTTTCTGAGCACTGCAGTATTGAACCACTATATGGTAAGGTCACTAAGTGAAAACAAGACCTGCACCCACCACACTTATACTGTTTCTTTACCTGTCCAAGGAGCACGTGGCAATCTCCTGAGGGTGAACAGAAAGTGCTATTTTTTCTGTGCTGCACAGAATGCTGGTGTAGGTTTGCACTCCCAGCTGTCATATTCCACTTACCAATAAGAAAAAAGTATTGCTTACTTGTCTCTTACTGTATTTGTCTTCAGGACAAGCTATCACTCCCTTCAGCTTACTTTAGTTCATACTTTTAGTTTAAAGAACAAAAGTTTCAAGACATTGATCCAGATTTCTTCAGGCTCTGTAATTAAATAAAGCAAACCACAACAGAATAATCAAACAGCATTAACGGGTATTGTTAAAAGTTTGAAAATACAGTGTTTGGAAGAGATACAGAGAAGTAATTGCAATAAAAAAGTAAATGTCAAAGAGATTCTGCAGTTCAGGATTTTCTTATTGTGGGGAACAGAAATTCTCATTACATGTATTTTTTTTACAGAAACCTGAGGACTGTGAGGCAAAATACAGTATTGTGAGAAGCAAAGAAACAGGAAACAACTTGAGCTTAATTTTTAACACTTACTCTCACATCACTGAATGTCCCCTGCCCATTAGACATCCATTTATAAATTAAACCAGAATCCATGGGCCAAATATCCCTTGACAGTTTTTTTGCAACCAGACCTCACTGGAAAAGAGATGTGGAGAATCTTTGAACATTTACCCAACAATGCATACAATGAGTATATAAAATTGCCCTCTTGAACTTCTATTTGTTGCTTGACAAAGGTTTCTTATACTTCTATTTTTTTTCTTTCTGTGTAGATTGTTTGTATTCTCCCCACATTGACTCTGTTGCTGTAGTAATTCATCATAGCTACCCATTTCATATGTCATTAATGTTGTTGCCATCCAGGCAGTAAGACACGGGTAGAAAACTGAAATATAAAAAGACTCTCTTCTCTCAAGGGAAAAAGAAACTGAAAATTGATCACTGTGTAAGTCTGGTGTTTTCAGTCCCAGGAATCATTCTCTATTGTCTGGTGCAGAGAAAGCTGTCACATCTGTACAGCTAGGGTACAGCACAGAAAAAAACTTCGATAAATGTCAAAGCTGCATAAAGGGCTTGACCCAGGAGTCACCCTCTAGGACTTCAGCTTTGTTTTCCAGTAATTACTGTCATTCCTGAGACAATGACTTGCACTTACTCATGAAACAAAAGCAGAACACAGATAAGGAAATTACCATGACTTGGATTTTCACTTTGTGTACAAAAGACTACAGTCAAATATCCACAAGTTTCTCATGATGCAGTGTGAGGACTGATAGCACATCCCCCTGCAGATGGCATCTTTTCTACCTAGGGCTCCCAGGTGTTTTCCTGAGAATCTCTGTGTTCCCACTCCTGGAAACCAGGCAATCTCCTTAAATATGGAGGCTGGCTGGACTCACATCTCAGACCAGATCATAGACCAGTTTGAGCTCTCTGAATGCCAGGTTTCTGCTCTCAGTGAAAAATTGGTTAAGGGCAACTTCTTTAACTGAAACTCTGATTTTATGTGAGGGGAGCAGAGTACTGCCTTGCTATTGGCATTGGCAGGCAGATGTAACCACACACAGTGTTAGGAACTTGCCAAATCCTCCAGTCCCAAAGAATCAAGTCTGCCACAGACCCATACCCCAGTCCCAGTCAGCAGCAAGGTTGAACCAGTTTTCCCAGAAGGCACAGGTGCACAGATCCCACATATCCACCACAGATGTACAACAAATATACATCATAGATACATATATTCCCAGTTGGCCACACAGAACATCACAGACAGAAAACACAGTAGTCCAAAAGACACAAACAGCACCAAAGGTGTCTTGGTCAACCTGAAGGTCCCTTCCTGGGGAATAGGAACAGGCAAGGTGGATCCCTCCAGCAGCTGGGCTCAGGCAGTCACTTCACCCTGTACCTGCCCAGGGATCCCAGGATTCACAGCTTCTGGCACCTGGACATATGAGCCCCTGAGGCTACATCCCTGCTCCATCTGTGTGTACAGATGTGTCTCTCTTACACAAAAACAAACACACATGGAGGTTCATCTCATCTCAGCCCCAGGCCCCACAGCCTCTTTAAGAGAAGGCAGTTGGCCCTGACTCTCTGATGCTTCCAACTTTGTCTTCCCAGTCAGGGCACCAGGGACACACAGGCATCTGACCTCTAGTCCCACCTTGGGGGCTGTCACTGAGAAACCCACACACACCCCTGCACACATGACAAGAGCACCTCGTGCACATAAATGGCTTGAATGAGGTTTAGTGGGAGGCCAGGACAGACTGTGGTGGTCACACATAGAGCACACCAGGCTGGTGCACTGACCAGCCCCTGCTTACACAAGACCATCCCCTTTCATCACCTTGTCTTGCTGTTTTCCCACTTGCTCCTCCCTGAAACAGCTTGATCCTCCCTTTTGCTGTCCTTCCTGGAACATCCCATAATAAGTCCTGTTCCATCTTGAAATACCTTTCTTTGCCCTCCCAAAGTGGTGCCTATGGCCCCATCAGTGGCCACCCCTCAGTATATGGGTTCATGGGGATGAGTCTTTGGGGGGATGGTTACTCTCTGGCAATGCCCCAGGAACATTTGGTAAAGTTGTTATTGGGTTCCTCCCGACGCTGATCCTGGGAGGGCCCTCTGTGCATGGGGACCAGCTTCTTACCACATAACCTAACACAAAATACTGAAAAGCCTCTTCTTCATTTTTTTAAACTTACCATATTTTGATTACCCAAATCTCTATTGACAAAATCTAGATTTGAAAATAATTCTCTGAGGAAAGAAATTTAAGTACTCATTTCCTAAAATGTGCTCTTATTTTTAAGTGGGCTTCTTTGTAAAATGTAACTCCAGAGGAAGTGTATTTCTTGTGATATCCCAAGTGTTTCTACCTACAGGACCGATATGAAGTACCTAGGCAACTGCAAACTTCACCTATGTATGAACACTTTAAAAAGCCAAACTAATTGTTTGGGAACAAGCTGGCAAAATTAATTCAGTTTGATGTAACTGAACTCCTAAGTAAACCAGATTTTTATATTCTTTTACCCTCATTTTCTTAGGAAAATATTCTTTTTACAGTAATAGAGCAGGGACCTGCTAGCAGGAACATAATTTAGTTACAGAAAAAGCTTTATTACAGTGGATACACTGAAGAAAGCTTTTTACTTAAACTGAAATGCTGTGCTCCAAAGCTTATGTCATAGTACATAATGCCACCAGAGAGAAATAAAACGCATCTTAGCCTTGAAAAGAAGAATGATAACAGTGTGTGAATTGGTCATATAAAAAAATTGGTCATATAAAAAGCTCCCTATGGTCTGAGGAGCTTAAGTTGCTTTGCTGAACAGCAAGGTTATTTTTAGAAACTAAGATACACTATTTTTTATGTAAAGGATAAACCATACACCTTTATACTTACCTTTATGAGAAAGAGTATGGCTTGTGGGATGTATACTTTCTTGCCAGTCTCAAATAATTGCTGGAGTTACATTTTCATACAAATGTAATTTTCTTTGCCTGTTTTTCTTTGCTTTTCCCATATCAGTTTTATTCATTTAATTAGGGAACAAATTAAAATACAGTGCCATGAATCTATAGGATACACTAGCATTTGAATGAACATTTAACATGTTGTTTGACACTCCAAATAAAACACTTGGATAATCCAATGTTCCAGTACTAGGAACCTGCATTGCACTGTACCATTTTTTAGTGGCAACCATACTTCATACAACATATTTGTTGTAGTCAAGGAAGTACAACAACCTTTACTTTTAAGTCTACATAATTTTTAATATTATTTTAAAATTTAAAGTTGCAATTTATTTTAAATCAATAAGTATAAATGTTCCTTATCCCTGTTGTTAAGGGATACAAAAAGAGCCCTACAGCACAGGGTAGATAAAAATACAAGTGTTTTTACCCAGATTTTTCATTTGCATTCTAGTGTTTATTTAAGATACTGTCCCTCCACACTAAAGCATTTTAACTGAGCTATGTAAGACTAAAACAACTAATCAAAAACCGCTACATATTATCAGCAGGCCCACAGTTTCACCTAAACTGCCAAGTATCTGGGTCAGGGTTTGTTTTGCTGAATGTCTATATAGTGGAAACCTGATTTTTGGCTAACTAATATTTTGCGACTGTAAAGTACATAGCATCATCTGGTATTATCTCTAAAAGCTCCAATTATCACCTGAATCCCAGTATAGAAGAGGATGAAATGTGAAATTTGCACATCAAGGAAGTTGTAGAGATTAATCTTTAGGAAGTGTAAGGATATTTAAAAATTCCTCAGACTTGCCTTCACAGCCTTTTGGTATTAAACTCATGTGTCCTCATCACAAGTTCAGTAAAGCTAGACTTGGAGGAAGCCATAAAACTTCCTGTAAATTATATGAAATACCTTTTGGTTCCACAAAATGTCACATCTTAGTGCCCTGGTACTTAGGCCAGAAATGAAGAATGTATGTATCTCATAGAAAAGAGGGAAACGTGTCTACAATTTCATGAAGGTTCTGCGTTTAGCTTCATAAAAATGAGAACTGCAGGACCTTTATATTGCAAATTTTTATATACTGCTTGTTACTGTAGGACTGAATTTCATCCATCTTGCGTCTCAGACAGGAATATGTTTGAGGAGATATTTTGAGGAGATATGTCCCCATGGAGGGGAGAAACACCTACCATATTTTTTACTTATTATTTTGCACTGGGATGAAGATTCATCACTACAGTTATGAAGTGACCACAACCTTTCTATGTGAGGAATGCTACAAATACAGAACAGAGCCACTATCCCTACCAGTTACCTACCAACTATATCTTTCCAGTAAAATAAAGAGGTGCAGACCTAAGTCCTGCTCTTCAATCAGCCAGAGTTTGTTCTCAAGTGCATTCCCTGGAATAGTTTTGTCTATTTGTCTCTCCCTCCCTGTGTTCAGGTACAATTTGGAGATGGCAAGTGCTAGGAAGTCTTTTACAGTGGATGGATAGATGGATGGGTGGATGGATGAGGCCATCCTGTTCTTTCAAAGGCAAGGGTTTATCCTCCCTTTATTTAAATAAATAGAACCTCCTAACTACTTAATATGGCTGAAAAGCTGTTTCATTATTCTGCTGCATAAAGTAAACTATATAAACTAATAAAATAAAATATGTTTCTAGTAAAAACAGTCAGGTCAGACACACACATAAGTCTGTCTTTTCACGCTCACCCTTCTGTGTCTCACATACCTCCTGTGTGTTTCTTGTCTTTTCCTCCACCATCTTTCACACAAGACATGGCTGCACATGTGTTCCCAGAGCAGAAGCACATCAGGAGCACTTGAAAAAGCCACCCTGGGCAGCACCCCTCATCTGTCAGCCCTGCCCAGGGATGCGGCCTGGCTTCAGTTTCCTGGACAGCTGACAAGCTGGGGAAGTGATCTACTTGCTTACTTTTGCCAATCAGTAATGAATGGGATCATGCAGGGAGAATATCCCAAATCACTTTCCCTGTTTATCAAGAAGATGTGTATGTTCAGTGATTGCTATAAAGGTTGTACTCAAAGTATGCATCTATGTGGTAAGGTGATGTGTGTAACATCAAATTTGTTACAGTGTAATTCAGTATTAAGGTTGTCCCCATTTATTTTTGTCAAGACCAGTTCCCAATCTGAGCCTCTCAACAGGTTACATCTGTCTATGCATGTGCTTTTAATCATTACCTTGCCTATGGTGCCTGATTCTCTAAAAGAGAGAGGCACTGCTATACAGATTTTATAAACAAGGAAATGAGGTGCACTAGCTGACACAGGACACTTAGGATGTCCATGCTGAAGCTGTAAAATGATCCAGGTTCTCTGAATCCCAGTGACCATCCCAGGTCCTGGGAACACCCACTCTGCCCGTACTGCTTCATTGACCCTTTATGGGTCAATGGGATCCAGAGGACAGTTCTGAATGAAATATACCACTATAAACATTTTCATTTGTATTAAAGCAATAAGAAAAAAAAAAAAAAAAAAGATTCCTTAAACAATCCTCTCTTGGTGAAATCTGTACATGGTAAACCATGCATTAGGCTTGGCAAAACCCACATTAAATCCACTTGCAAATCTATTCAGAAATTGTTGAACTGTTTCTGTTAAAGAATAAAAGTCTTGCTTTTCTCATTGCTTGCCTGCATTTTGAGCTGTCATTGCTCTGTGGCCACATAAGCTTTAAAACACATTCCCTGTGATCCCAGAACGGATTCAGCAAGGCTTTTAAATACTTGCCTGAAGTCAAGTGGGATAACCGGAGCTGCAAAGCTGGGCAAGGTGAGAAACTGCAGGTCCCAGGGCTACACTCCAAGATACACTGAAATCATCAGGAATTCATTCACCAGCTGCAGCAGAATTCAGTTCAAATTAATTTCACTTTACCCTGCAAAAGCCATGAAACATAAACAATAATAAGCACAGGAAATAATTGAACCATTTTCTCTCAAGCCAGCCAGCTGAGCAGGTGTGTGCTAGCAGTGCACAGACATGGGGCAATTCCTGAGCTAAGGGGGAAACCTGCACTTTCTGGGATGAAGTGAAAACCCACGAGCTGGCGGTCAAGCTCAGGGGCTGCCAGCAGCTTCAGAGGCAGCAGAGGGGCAGCAGGCTCTGGGTGGCTGCTGAGGAGGTCTGAGTGCTGAGCCTGGCTAGGAAGAGGCTTAACAGGCCTGAAATGATAAAGTGAGCTGTCACGTAAGAAGATGTGTCATATCAATTATAGCAGAGCAAAAAGCTTGGTCCAGACAAGCAAAATAGAAGATAAAATGAAAGAAGGAAATTGCATAGCTGGTTCAAGGGAATATGAATGACCAAATGAAGACAGTTGCCACTTTGCATCTCCCAGACTCATGCTAATTAACAACAGCTCTTTCTCTTCCTCATGCACATACCTTGCTTTGCTCATGTAAATGTAAAAGTAAAAAAAAAAAAAGCCTCGCAAAGCTTTTATTAACTAAAAATACTAAAAATAAGGGCCTGTTGCATCTATACCATGAAGTGATCACCTGCCCATTCTGTCAGTGCACTTTCCCGTGCTGAGCAGGTCACTGGTGAGCGTACCGGGGGGAGCAGCCAGCATCTGTCTGTGGCAGAGCAGGCAGGGGAAGCCGTGGAGACAAGGGAAGCAGCACAGACAGTGTTAGTTAGGCTGGGAGGAAATGGAACAGGAATGGAAACAAACAAGCAAACCCAGCTCAAGGCTGAGCTACACCCAGAACAAAGGCCCAACTACAAAGCACATTTTTAGGGCTGTAAACAAAAAAAGGAAAATATTCTGTACACGGAATGAGGGAAACAGCTGTGTCCTTTGCTGTGTTCTCACACCCTCCAGCCAGTGACATCCCCTTGGTGATGTTTCACAACCATAGACTGAGTTTGCTCGGGAGGGAGGCAGTGACCAGCACCAAGGATGTGCTACTTCCCAGCCTGTTTCGGGACCTGTGAAAACCTGGACCAGGTCAATGCACATTGGTGCACTTGACATGTTTCAGCAACTATGCCAGGCTCTGTATTCCCTGTTCCAGCTCACACACTAAATGCTAAATGGAAAAGAAGCAAATTTCATAGTATTCTGGATATCCTTTGTGTTTTGATGATGAATCATTGGGGTTTGGAAGGCAAAAGTAATTTAGCTCAGAAAGCATATGACAAAACTGTCATCATGAAAAAATGTATTCCTCTCCAAAGTCAACACAAACTACCACCTGAATCCCAGTAAAGAAAAGGCTGAAATGTGAAATGGCTTTATCTCCAAGGATGAAGATGTGACTTTTCCATGTCTGAAGAAGCCATGTAAAATCTCATACAATGAGATAAACATATCTAATGAATCTAAAACCATGGTTAAGGATGAAAAAATATTTTTTAATATCTTGGCTACAAGCTATGCCCTAGGAATTGTGTATTTTGCATTTAGAATATTAATCCAAAGTACTTCTAACTGAGCACTGTCAGAGATTCAGTAGCAGACAGGACAGCCAGAAGACCTGATCCTGCTCCTGGTTCCCACATTCAAGGCTGCTTACATTCTGGGGTCACTGGAGTTTTACCACTGGCTTCATGGCAGTCAAGTGTCACCACAGTGCTACTTTGCTGCAGAAGCCACCTCAGGTCCACTGGAGCAGGTTTAATCCAAAAGCTCAGTGACTGGTGATGATGTGCATCCTGTTTTACTTCTCTCTGGAAAGAAACATGGGAGCACAGGCAGAGAGCAAGCCATGGATTATTTAAGTCTGCCCAAGCAGAGATGATGAGGAAGGAAGGTGGGTACATACTGCATCTATAGGACACATTTCCAGTAGCTTTTGAGGTCCTTCCTAATAAAGGGTTGACCTGGGTCAAGCTTCAGCAGTCAAAGAGGATGCGTTGACTGGCAAGGCCAAGTGTAGATGGGTGTCCACTGCTTTTAAATGGTAAAGATTAATAAGATGTCCTCTCCTATTAGTCATATCACATTTAACTCAAAAATTCCCTTCTTTCATGCCTGTGTGTCTTCTTGCATTTCACAGAAGAGTCCAAAATGGTACTGATGGCAGAGGACTTTACTGGTGTGCAGTAATAACTGGTCACTGCATCAGGTAAGGTCCTGATTAATTCTTTCAACCAAAGTGCATTAGAAATTACTCTAATTAAACTGAAAAGGTTCAAAAATCAAGAAAAGGACAACTAAGTGACAGAAGTGCAATAGTCTATACCAGAAGTGCAAATAGTCTATACAGCTGGTGACTGTAAAAATATTTTGCAATAATTTAGAGGGGGAGGAATAGGGGAAAAAGAAAGAAAGGGAAAAGTGGACTGAATCTCAATCTGAAGTTTCAGTGTGATTTTCCTTGTAGTAAGGTCTGCCAGACTTAAACACCTCCCTAGGGAAGTGGCAGCAGCTCCAGCAATTGAGTAATATGATTGCAGAATTTTTTCCCTTTGGTAAAGCCTGAGAATCTATCTCTGAGCTGAGTTCAATTCAGAATACACCTTTCTAGAGAAAGAAGAATGCTTAATAAATATTCCAGAATACTTATTTATTTTTGCAGATTTAATACCTCTAAGTTGAATGCACATACCATAGACTCATGAGCCACAACATTCCTTTTATGTTTTGAACTAGAGCTATTCCCTGGACCGTGGGCAACCTTGTAAAACACTTTCTTTATTTTCACCCCTCTAGCTGTTTTATTCTTCCTCTCTCCAGCTCCTCATTTAATCAGGTGTTGGACTCCTAAGTAAAATGTTCCTTGGACTCCTAAGTAAAAATTTCCTAAGCTTCTTCTTTCCACTTCTGGTATCAGTGTAGACAATGCTCACCAGTCAGTTTCTGATTTATGCAGCCAAGGAGGGGACAAACAAAATAATGCTAATTTTGATCATACAAATACTGTAGTCAACATTTGACATTTGCCTATTCACATGTGCACGTAGAAATATTAAGTCAGAAACATCCAAAAGTAATCAGTAATTTCATCAAACCTCTCGGGGGATTAAAGAATGACAGTGAGGATAATCATACCTGGATCTTAAATAACATATTTCACCCATAGTGGTTACAGTGTTTTAAAAAGTAGGTATCAGAAGCTCACAATTCAAAATGGAGAAACAAATGCATTGGCTATTCTGTGATGTGCAGGGGATGTGAAGTGGGTGTACATGGAAATGTTGCTCATGTGAAAACAGATTTTATACCAAACATCCATTTTTCAGATCTCCTTTTCCAGAAATTAGCAATTTCCACCAGCTCTTGTAAGCTATAAGTAGAATGGACTATAACTGACTCCCTAATTTTGAGCACTAACCAGATTGCAGGAGTCTGTCTTGCTCAGCTTCCACTTGTTCCCAGAAACCTGCTTCTGAACTGGTAGACTCTCTCACTGCAGGGTGACATTGAAAGCATCCCCTGTCACAGAGAAATCTTGGAGGTCCTGGTGACAGCTGCAAGCCTGGTGTGGCCCTACTGTTCTGTGACCTTTGTCCTCTGGTGACCACAGGGGAATCCACAACAATCGTAACTTCAGTCAGACACCTCATGCATAAAGATAGCAGGTTCCATTGAGCCAGATAGACTGGAAGTTTTGAGAACTGTGAGCTGCTGTCAACATTTCCGTTACTTCATTATAAAACCTGAATTCAAATTCTCTTACTGGTACACAGTTTGCCTGGCTGATGATACCTGCATGTACTGCTGGTTGTGATGGAAACAGTGGTGAAAAAATCTTTGTGTCTTTGAGCGCACTGAGAATATTTCTGCTTAGGGCTTGTAAAAGCTTTTATGATTCAAAGCTGGAAAATTTGCTGAAGGATGTACCTGAGGACCGTGAAGCATGCCACTAGCCCAGAAGTCCTAGCGAGTTGTGCTGTGAGAAGAGTGCAAGAGTGAAGTCAATTGCAAAGTTTTAATGGTATGTGGGTTGCAAGTGTGATCAGTTCTACCTGAATCAGGCTGAATCCCAAAGCATGGTTTCTAAATTGAACTTCACACTTCAGTGAAGGACTGCACCATGTTTCATCTTCAGACATACTGCATGCCCTGGTCTAATAATGTTCTCTGTGTTGAAGATTAAGATATACCTCAAATTCATAGGTTTGGTTTGATTTTTTGTTTGTTTTTTTGTGTATGTGCTTTGTTTTGGTTTTTTGTTTTGTATTGTTTTGTTTTATCCCTACCTAAATCTCCTACATACTCAGTTGAGACTAGTTAAGGTTAAGTACTAAACATTGCCACATATTATACACTACCTTCCTGTTTACCTGCCTCACTCACCCTGGGGTTTGTCCCTGTGAAACTGTGGATAATTTCTACAAAAAATATAGCAAATAAAAAAAGACTGTTCTGCTCATACTTGTATTTTGATGACAAATTACCTCTTTGACTGACAAGCTTATGGCATGCTTTGTGTTTAAGATAAGATTTAGCTAATTTCATACATCTTGGGAAGCATGTCTAGTCCAATCTTGTTGTCTGAGCTTGTTTATAGTCAATGGAAAAGGTGGAGTGGATCCAGAATGTCATTTATGGTCTTTTGAATCTTCCTCCCTCTCTGTTTCTATAGTGTTTTCAAAGGAAACTGAAATCACCTAAAACAAGATGCTCTGGACACCCGGAGTTAAGGGAACTGACTTCTACCCACCTCACTGACTGACAGCACAGATTGTTCATACCTGCCCAATTTTTCACTTGTTACCAGGTGTATGCTGAGAAAACTCCTGCATTTCCAGATTATTTTGCTTTTTCAGAACAAACCATCAAAATGTCAAGTATTTCTGAATAGGAGAGCACTTGGTTTCTGTACCATGCTTAGTTAGTTCACTGCCCCACAACCACCAATGCTGGTTTGCTTAGTGCACTGGAGAAGAGCAGCATCCTGTCCAATCTGGTCAGGTTTTTAAAGGCATTTCCATTCATTTATCAAGGATGAGAGAAAAAAGTAATTTATCTCACTATTAGGATTTTGAATCCTAACCTCTGTCCCCTGAGCACTAGTTAATCTGCAGGTTAAAGCAGCTGACCACACTATGTCAAGAGTATAACTCTTCACAGGTAAAGTCTAGTTCCACCTTGAGAAAATCACAGTGTCTTTCTTTGTTTTTCCATTCTTCCCTGGACAGTTTCTTCCTTCCTGCCATCAGAAATCAAGATTCTGCATACATAAATGGAGTTAAGGAAGAATGGCTGATTATCTGAGCAGACTATTTTGACCTAATCTCTGTTTACATGCAATGTAAACATGAATATGATCAAAGCTGAACAGTGAAAAAATTAGGGGAACCAGATATTGTTTATTTTGGTATCTTTCAACATTTGGGATAGATTATATATATATATTATTTTTTTTTTTCCTAATAACACTCCAGTATCATGCTATAATTTTGTTAGACTGCATCTTCTTCACCTACCACTGCATATCATTTCCTTGTTTTTACTCAGAGACTCACAAAAAAGCAAAAAAATTCTTTTCTCTCTGAGAACTACAGCAGCTCAGGGCAACTGACTTATTCACAGCTCCTGATTAGTACTGTGTTAGATTTGCTCTAGACCAGCACTCCTGTGCTAATATCTCAGACACAAGCTTCCTACATCCCCAACCTCTTTTGAGGTTTGAGCTAATTTAATATTTGGTGCAGCTATGACAAAGACAAAGAAATGGCTGTGCTCATTGTCAGCTGTGTCTGTATTATGCTATTAATTTGAAGCAATATATTTTGTGTGCACAAATTATTCTGTTTACCTGGATTACTTTTACTGTTACATTAACCCTTAACCAAACTCAGAATGTTTTTATTTGTAATTTACATCACTGACATTTCGTGTCCTTCTACACATCTGTTTCTCTCCAATGTTAATAAAATTCTGAGCACAAGATGTGCCCATTTCAGTGGAAGCAGAATCTCTGCTAATCCATGTATTTTTGTTGGCCAGCCTTAGCTCTATAAAACATGTCTAGTTAATTACACCAAGTATAAATTTCTTCAATACAGATTGTTTTTAAAAAGCCTTCAGAGTGTGCTTTCCATTATAATATAAGAGGCAACAACATGATATTTTTAAAAGTTCTCTTTTATTTTTGTCAGTTTCCAGGTGGCAGAAACTTTCAGATGCTGGAGAGGTTGTTTCAATTGAGAGAATGAAACTCATCTGGGAGGAATGGGGAGTTTTCATGCAGACACAATAAAAAGACAAATAAACAAAATGCAAGAAAATGCAGAGGACTGCAAATGGATTGGTCTAGCAGCAGCATGCAGAAATGGCCTTGCAGCTTAGTGACAGCCACATGAAATGGAAGAGCTGTGATCGAGGTTAAAAAATAAGATTCAAATGGTATTCATATTGCTAAAGAGATTGGTTTGTCTCAGATACACTCATATATTACAATTCATATCAGTAAGGATCAGCAAAGTTAGCACAAAAAATGTTTTATTATCCCTTTAGTGATAAAGGTCTCTTGGGAGGATCATTCTTTGACTTGTGTTACTACAGCACCTGGCACTGTAAAATGTTGATTTATACAGGTATTCTTTGAAGTTACTGCAATAACAATTCCAATATGAATTATATTTTAGATTTTGTGGACTTTCTCCATTGCCCATGTCTGGCAGTGGTGGCAGACAAGTCAGTCCTTTCTGCATAGATTGTATGAACAGACCCTTTTACAACACACTCTCTCCTGCCCTTGTTGCAGGACAGAAGAGAATAACTGCTTCCTGCTTTTTTTCCTGATTACTACAAAAGTAGCAAGAAATTTCTGAGAGGAGATTAATTGCTCTCTATAACTACCTCAAAAGAGGTTGTTGGGAGGTGGGTGCTGGCCTCTTTTCTCAAGTAAATAATGATAGAATTAGAGGAATTGGGCTGAAGTTGCACCAGGGGAGATTTAGACTAGATACTAGGAATAATTTCTTTACTAAGAGAGTAGTCAGGCATTGGAGGTCGTGGAATCACCTCCCCTGCAAGTATTTATAAACTGTGTAGAGGCACTTCAGGATCAAGTGCGCATGGTGAAACAGATATTGATATATACATATTATTTATTTAACTGATGGGAGAGATGTTGATGGGTAGAAACATTGATCCTAGAGGTCTTCTCCAACTGTGACAATTCTGTGATTTTGGAGATGTACATAACCTTTACTAGGAAGAAGCCCCGGGCTTTTTTAACATCTACCGAGTCATATCACCTGTTTTTAGATATCTGTGAATTTAGAATCTAATGCAAGTGAACTTATTAGAACCTGTAGAAGACACAGAAGAAATGTAGTCTTCTGAATGAACTATCATTGGGCTTGATCTTGACTTATTTAATGGGTTGTGCCATGATACTGCAAAATTCCTAGGCTATCCACAAATCTATAGGTGTTCCAATGCAGAAATTGCAATGGAAAATCTGGCATCTAGATGACCTTGCAAAGCACAGATAATTTGTAATTAACATTATTTAGCATGTATATATTATCCTTGTGAAACAGATTTGATTTCACAACATTATCCCATCAAATTTGTTTGTCAAAGATCAAATGTACAGACAGAATGGAAACTTTAAACTAAGCATGAAAATTACTTATTGGAATAAGACTGTAAATAGGTACTTATTTTTGATGTTGGGATGAGTTAATGAATCTTAGATTTTGCTGCTCAGTTGGTCTTAAATCTTGCTATTTGGTCATTCAAGAAAAGAATCTGAGCATAGAAATACCATTTTGCTCTTTCTGGATACTGACTGTATTGAGATCCTCCCACTAATCACTGTAAAAATGCTTAGTGTTGTTCACCTCTAGATATCCATTTACTTTATACCTTTGTGCTTTTACAAATCTTGAAACTGGAGATGCCTAAGGGCCTGTCTGTGCACCAAAGCCCTCATCAAACTGTGAACTGAAGTAATCTGGTCCTCCCTTGGTGGGCTGCCTCTGGTACCCACACCATGGCTCTGCCAGACAGAACAGCAGTAGTTGCAGTGTTGTCCACCTCCATCCTCCCAGCCTGGTGCAATTCTGTTCTGTCATGCAGTGACCCCCATCAGTGTCACAGCTGTAATTTCAATGCTATGTGGGTTTGTCTTCATGACAGCATGGTATTTTGCCCCTTGACTTCCCTCAGCTGGAACCTCCTTATATATGCCTGGTTTTGCACTGCTTTGCAAAAATCTGTATATTACTGCCCCTTTAGCAACATTAATGCACTCAGCTTAATATAAAATTTTCACAAAATATCTCGTGCACTATTTTGTCATTGACTGTGTTAGTTAGCTGATGGTCAGGAGCTTTGTTCTCTCTTTTGCTTTCATTACCCTTACACAATCATATATTAAAAGTGTGAAGAGGTATGTGAGGATCCCTTTTACACATCTGTTCATTGTACTCCTCATCACAAAAGCCACCTGGATCTGGGACAGCCAGCATGGCAGTCTGCTTCATCCTCCTCACTTTCCATCAATCCACAGCCCTCTGTGGTGGAGGAAGGGAAAGGAAGAGACATCTGCCAAATTTTTTGCACTTCCTGTTATACTGGAGCTTCTTTTTTCTTTATCCTGGAAGCAGCAAGCCTCTTGGTGTCTCTGCAACAGATAATTCCCCATGGAAGCTGTTAGGGAGAAGTGGACTCCTACGCATAGCTTAGCAACACTGAAAAATGCTGGAAGCCATTCCCATCCCCACCTGCTCCCTCTCTCAGCCTTCCAAGTTATATCACACCCTGTGTGTTCGCAGCACTGTGTTAGTCCTCCCTGTGACTGTGGAGGACTCTGCAAAGCCATGTACAATATGTGTGACATTCTCAGCAGCAGTAAGCTCTGGCGATGTGAGTCTGAGCCCAGGAACAGGCAGGGCAGCATTCACCTTCAGAGGCAGCTGCATGACTGATAGCAAATCATGTGTGTGTCCCTAAAAGTCATGTTGAAGGGAAGAATTATGCACAGCCCTTCATAAGTAGCACTGTACTTTTCTATTTACTTCCAGTGTGCAGGGAATGAGACTTTTTTTTTCAACCCTGGGTAAGTCCCACTTTTTTGCCTTCTCTTTCAGTCTGGAAGAGTGCAGTGCTGACCTTTAATCCCTGCAGAAAATATAAGAGGTAAATGTTTAACGTTTTGCAGTCATAATAGAATCTTCCTCTATTGTTCAGATTCTGTGAACAAATCTGGAAGGACTTGAGGATCTAACCCCAAAACACTTGCTACACAATAGAGGTGAATCACTTCCAGGCTCCAGTAGCCAACGCCTGTTCAGACTATTTGGTTTTGCGCGTTGCTCACAAATAAAGCCTCTTTTTATCCCTCTCCCTCTCCCTTCAGAGCTTTTATATCAGGTTTCTACATATGAAAAGCTTTTCTGATTCCTGTAATTTGTACGAGATGGATTCAGTGGGATTGTTTTTTCCTGTCTTTAATTACTTCCTCATCAGTTCAGTTCACAATGATTCAAACATACAGCAATAATATCCTTCAGCATTTTACTTATCCTCCTGCTGAAAAGAAGAGTTCTGATCTGATTCTGGGCATGCCTGAAAAGATCGTGGTTTAGTTTACTGCTGCAGAATGATAGCATATGGATATAGAGACTTATCAAATAGTATTCACACATGAACAAGCAACTGCAAGTATTGGCACTGTCAAAGGCAAGCTGTCAGGGAAAGATCACATCATAAAACAAGAGAAGCTACAAATCAAATTAGAAGCTGAACATTTAGAATGCGCAATCAAGAACCAAATGGTTCTTTACTTCTATGAAACCTGAAATCACTTTATTTCACATGCTAAAACACTATGTCATCCAAATATTACATTTATAAATTAATAAAAATTACTAGTAGGTATGAAGAGCACACTACAGGTCTAAGTTTTCTATGTACCAGATAGTTAGAAGTCCATCATGTACATTAAAACCATGATAACTGGCACACTGTTAGCCTCATGAAGTCTATATTAGTTTTTTTATTGAAATCTCTATGAATAATCCATCAAACCCTTATACATCAATTAATATAAGAAGGTTTATTTAAAAGCATGAAAAAATGCCTCCTTTCTTACTTATACAGGAATAACTCAGAACATAGCTTCCAATGCTATTTCCTACCTTTCACTATGGAGCAGTACAATAGATGTTATGAGATAATCTTAAATATAATATTAGATATTTGTTTTGCAGGACTGAAAAGGAGAATAAAATTTCTGGTATTTGGATTTTGCATTACTAAGAACTGCATTGTGTAACTGGAGGAAAACTAGGAAAAGGAAAAGAGAACTATTTGTGGGTAATTCTATCACCTTCATCAGAAATAACCCAAGTTCTGGTCACCCTGTTGTTCTCACACTTGTACAAGGAACTTTAAAGCAATAAAGACATCCTGGAAAACACAGACATAAACCTGTATTTGGATGCATTACACAGTCTCCAGCAGGGTGTTTTCACTTATATGTTTTGATACACCATTCAGCTTCAGAACCCTCATAACATTTTGTGTTTGCTAGGCAGCTTTTATTCCAGAATCTCAAAGCTTGTTACAGCAGAACTGCCCTTTCACAGTAGGCTGGGTAATTGCATATTGGCATTCCTGTTTCACAGACTGGCAAAGGAAACCAGCACTTTGCTCAAAGTCACACAGATAGTTGAGACAGGAGGGCTGCCCCTGGTGTGTTGAGCAGTGATTCGAAGCAAAGCTTCAGTGGATGCTTCAGCTGCCAAATGTGCTTTTTGCCAGAGAACAGTGGTAAGAAGCACCCCTGCCCCCTGAGCTTTCCAGGAAGGTTCCTGCCCAGCCCAGGACTGTCTCCTCCTTTTCTCAGATGTGATGCAGGTGTCAGAAGAAAGCAGTTTCATTCAGCTGTTGTTTCTGCTGCATATTATACTGCTTAATGATATGTCAGGCACAGTTACATCCCCAGGTCCCCAGACAGCACCTGGAGTGAGGCTCACAGCCACACAAAGGAGGGAGAAATGCTACACATCTTCAGACAGACAGTTAACTATCGTAATTTACATTTAACCTCTACACCCAACAGACTACAAATAAGATAACGTCATTTAAAAATGTGTCTGCATCGTTTAAGAAAAGCAAATACACAAGAGCTGTCTAATTAGGCAAGTAGCTAGCCTGTGCAGATGTTTTCATCTGTTCTCATGCCATCAGAAAACATTAAACAACCCCATCACAGAAACTGGGAGGTCATTTTTGAGTGTTCTTTATAATTATATAACAACTCTTTGGAAAACAGCCCTTATTAATGAACCATAAATAGACACCAGCCTGAGGGCATGTTAAAGCAAGTTGCACTCATTGTGAATAGGACACTGGTCAGATGGGATAAAAAATTCACATATAAGCTCATGGGAAAAGATCATAAAATGTATGTTTATGACTCAGTTTTATTATAGCAATGCTTTATGATAAATGAATTGAGATACTTGTAATCTAATAAGTAAATCTGTATTCTAAGTCTGTGCAAGTTTTCACTCTAGATTCTGTGCAAGACAATGGGTCTGCAAAATGCAAGGGAAAGACAGATAAATCATCTGCATTTTTTAAAGTTTTATGTTACTTTAGGAAAGATTTTAAATTATTTTTTTAAACTTCAGGTTAATATTGTTATTTATTAAATTTAATTTTTTAAATGATGTTACCATAGCATACTACAAGCAATCCATCCTTTGTAGTTCCATGGCTACAGCTCTTATGGATTCTTAGTTCTGTTCTTAAATATGTGCATGCTGAAATACCTGAATAATAGTTTCCATCATCAAAAGGCCAGAAAGCTGCCCAAATCTCTCTGAAAACCCTGGATTTCCACATCAGTTCTGATTATGGATACTGAATATCTTCCATACCATATAGTTTTGATAGTTTATAAACATGACACATTCTTGTGGCCCAGGTTCTGTCTCCAGTTCCTAAAATTAGTTCTTAAACCTCTCCTTCGACTGATTATTAGAAACTCCAGCGTACAAACTCCCTTGAATTGTAGAGGAGCATTAGTATATTGCTTGCTGTATTTCAAAATATCAACTGCTTTGATCTGAGGTCTTGAATATTTCCCTATAACCTGTGCTCAGATACTGCCCTCACTGGTGTATGTGTGGTTTTGTCAGACTTTGCATGCAATTCATTGGCCTTGACACAAAACTATGGACTTCTCATATGAAGTAACCTTATCTGGGCTCAACAACAAACTTCTCTGAGAGCCATCTTGCCACTGATTGAGTCTGCAATACCTGACACAATTCATGTTTCTTATTTAAACAACTGTTAAACAGAACAACCTTTATATCACTGAAACTAGGAATTTGGTCAGGACAAAAGGAGAATATCATATGAAGTCTGTTGTACTTCCTAATATAATCATTCTTGGATAGAATTTCAAAAGCAAATGGAACAGCTGTCAGTTTCACACCAGCTCTTATGATTTCCTGCCATGTAATTTTTTTTCACAACTATCCTCAACATTTGTTTTACAGCTGTTAGTCAATATTTGGGTTGACTTTTGGATGCAACTTTCTCTTAAATCCTGCAGTGAACCATCCAACAGTAGTAATCACACATGTCAGAGGTTGTTCCAACACGGCTTATATTGCTAAGGTAGCTTTAGAAAACTATTAGATGCATTTAAGATCCTTTTCTGATGTTCAGCTGTTGGAAAACACAGCCAAGTTAGTGCTGCTCTTGGTGTTGTCCATCCCAGGGGGTCAGGGAGTTGTAACCAAACTTACATGTGCAACCAAATATAAAAATCTAACAAGCTTTCAGTTTGCAGCTGATGAGGTCACTGAGCTCAGGGTAATAGCTTTTGGTTCTCATCTGAGAAGTCTATCACAGATAACATCTAAATGTTTATGCTGGTTGCACAATGTTCTGATAGAAAGAAGGAACCATATGCATCAGGAAACTATTTCTGGTTCTCAATATGTTGCCGAGTTTAGCAGGGATCTCAGTGTCTATGGCAAAGCTAACGCTGGATGACACTTCCCAGCAGAACAGATTTTTCATGAGATAGTTATATACCACACTACAATACACAATATTGTACTCTGCTTTTTGCCCTTTTGAATACATAGAGTCAGTCAAAAGTTCTTATACATTTTCTCCTCTCAATTCTACTCCATCTTTACAGTTCATTTAAAATTATCCCTCATTCCCCTAAGCATAAAAAAATAAGGGATACACTTTTTTATTAAAGGTCTGAAAGGAAGGAAGCTTTTTCAAAAAAATTGGGACATATATAAGTTGCTGATAGATGACAAGACTTTGTGAATGAATATGTCTTACTGTAATTTTCAACCAGGAGGTATTTTATCCAGTCATGTGAAAATTTTTAAAAATAATAGTCCATGAAATAAATGTAGTGAATGAAAAGTAATATTGAAAAATGTGTATCAGTGAAATTTACGAGTATAAAGATCACAGAAGAAAAATAGGAAACAGTGGAATGAGAAATAAGCAGATGGAAATTCAGCATAGCAACAGCTGATAGAGAAAATCAAACAAAGGACAAGAGCAGTAGCAACCAATAATGCAATATTAATCAAGAAATTTTCCAAATGAAGATTCACCAAGAGCTTTCAGATCAACTAAAAATTAGTAATGGAAGGCAAAGGATCAGTAGCTGACCTTTCATGGTATTTTTAGGATAGGATAGGATAGGATTTGGTGTTTTTGTTTTCTTAAATAAGGTCAATGTGTCTAAAGATGTAAAGCCAATATGCATAATGATGACATGCTATATGAAAGTTTACTGATGCAGAAATTCTTAAAACAGCATTGTGCATAAAACCAGGAAACAACACACAGATATTTTTCAGACAGGAAAGATAAGATACTTGCTGTGTGTTCCTCAGCATATAAGTAAATGAGATTTAGACACCAAAATCTTTATGATTTCCTGCTTCAAATCCTGTTTGAAACTTCCAGGCTTTCAGAAAAAAAGACAGAGAAGATAGATATACTAAGGCAGATACAGAAAATTACATTCTCACATGAGAGATAATGGATGAGAAAAGTTTCACAAGATATAGGGGCATTCTCAACACAGGCTGCTGTCCCATCAAGCCCTACCAAAATAACTGGGGGTTCAGAGGATTGCTGTCATCATTGATTTTGTCTCCCAGTTTCCACAGGCACACTAGACTTCCTCTGAGTGAAGGTAAAGAAGGATGAAAGGGTCTGTGTTAATTGAATGCAAGTTTTACTCTTGATGCTTAAGACTTCCTTGCCACAGCCTCCTTTCAAACCATCACTGCAGGTATTAGCCTGTCAACAGTTTTCATTTGCATTGATCAGTTGACACAGTCTATTCTCAGGAGTATTAATCATTAAATTACATCCTAAGAGATACAGGAACAGCAAGCTCTGCGTTAATTTTATGCCATTCTTAATTTTTCATATCTCCTAGGTGCTGCAGACTGTGCACATCAGAGTATTCATGCATCACTTAGTAATGAGTCCTATTTGAGTTGCAGAAACTTCTTTCTCATTTTCGGCATTCAAATAGCATGAGAGCTGCAAAATGCCAGATGATTGCTGCACAGCCAATTCTGCCTATGAATATACAAGCATGTACCATCAAAATCAAATAAAATGTCTTTGGCTCATAAAAACTTCGGGCTCATTCTCATTTCTTTTTCCACCAGTTTAAATTTACACCAAATCTAGTGAAATCAGCATGTAATGAAATAAAAACCCACACTCCAAATGACCAAGTCATCATAATTATTCACTAGCATATTAAACTAACAAAGACAATTGAATAAAATTAAAACAGCGTAAAAAATAATGGACATAAGCTGGTGTTCAGATTCTTTGGTAATAATAAAAAATATTTCTGAAGTGTTCAGAAATTAACACATCAAAGAAACCGTGATCATTTCATGAAAGTTAATATGTCTGAGTGTCCTTTCCATGAAGGTTAAAAAGACACATCTAAAGTCATCAGTCATCAGAAAGACTTCCCAAGGCATGATCAACCCCTCACATCTGTTGGGTTGAACTCCACAAGTCTTGCCCAGACTCTTCTAAGTTACTGACAGTTTTATGAACCAAATCACATTTGAGATACTGGGTTTTAGCACATTAGTACTTTAGATACTTTCTGTAACTTTTAGAAAAGTTACAGAATGGAATAATCTCTGATGAAGTTGCAGAGGAGTTAAAAGTGATAAGCTGTATAGATGAGGAAAAGAGGATGTAGGGGTGTATGGAGTAGAGTTCTTCATCCTATATTGTGTTGCTGAGCCACTGTATGTCCACTGAACAACAGAAGTTCACAAGAACAGAGTGGCTAGTGATCCACTGAACTTCTTTTAATATGAGTAGAGCTCTCATGTGTCACTCTTGAAAATTTAGATTTGCCTGTCCCTACCCAGAAGCATTCAATTTTGCATCTTAAAAACAAATAGCATGGGTTTGTGCAACTCCATGTTATCAGTGCACAAACTTTTCATTGCCATTAGCCATAAACAGATTTTTTACTTCAAGCTGACTGAGCTCTTTATATCCAGATGGCCAGGTACTTCGACCCAAACCCATCATATACCAGACTGAGTGTTCACCACATGGCCAAAACATGAGAGCCCAAGTCTTGTCCATGTCTGAGGGCTTCTGAAGGAAAAAGGCACAAGGGAACAGTCTTTTGCAGGCAAACTTCTGTAGAAGCTTGGACCCAGTATCCCAAACAGAAGTACACAATAAGTATAGTAACAATGGCTTTGTGGGTACACTTTTATGGGTTCTCTACATGGAAATGTTTGAAATCATTTGAGACCACTGGATAAAAGGATGAAATACTTAAGAGACACTAGAAATGTAAATACGTAGCACTGGCATTTTTACCTTTTCCTGATTAGTCCAGTGATAATTTATTATGGTTTTCTTTCTAAGCAGCCAACATGAAGATCAGAGGGAGAGAAATGCAAATTATGCAAAGCTTTGAAGTATTGTCCCTTCATGCAAAAATTCCATGGCTACAAATACATTTTTAAATAGGAAGGTGAAGGTGAGAAAGGTAGTCTAGAAACACACATCTGAAGCTAAGCCCATCCTGCTCACCTTCCCTGCTTTATGAGTTCCACTTTGTGCAAATTCATGGCTTCCAGCAGTTCTCTGTTCCAAAACTGTGTTTGTACTTTCAAGTTTTGAGCTGTCAGAGCACAACAGATTAACCTGGGCAAAGGAATAACCTTGGTATTTTTTTTAATAAACTTTGCTTCTGTTTGATAAGTTCCCAAGAATCATGTGGCTTCAACTTTTGCCCTTCTTAGCTTTCCTTTCAGTGAAAAACTTTGCTTCGTCTTAGCATGCTCAAGCATAATTTAAAGTGGGATAGTGATGGTATGTAAAACCTAAAGGTATACATATTCAAGTCAAAGAATATTGAGTTACAGCTAGTTTTACTAATAACTAAAAGTCAATTATGAGTTTCTATAGCATCCGAACAAAACAAGAGACTTATAATTATGTTATGAAATCAGAGAGGAAAGCAATAATAGTGTTTCTGATGATAAGTCTCCTCCACATTTCAGCAAAGGGGGTAATACAAAATTAGCAGAAAAAAATGTACAGAAAAAGCTGCAAGGCAGGGGCTGTAACTAGCTGGAAGACCAAATTACAGTGAATATCTTACCAGAATGAAAAAGAAAAAAACATTAAAATGCTGTTTACAATTTCTGCTTTGAAAAAAACATATTAACTCTTTGGGTGCTTTCCAACATGCAATATGGAGAAAATTTAATTTGGCACAGATCTAGTTAGTCAAGAGGCATTTTTTTCAGCCTGAGGTTTAAATTTATCCTTGCATTTTCTAATAAAAAGAGCTGTTGAAAAGTTTCATTTTCCATGAAACAAACCTTTGTTCATCTATTCTGAAAGACCCACTGAAGAGTGATCTACACATCCATTCCAGTTCCATCTCTTCAAGCTTTCTGACCTCAGTCATAAGCCTGAAGTAAAGCCATCACAGGAGTGGAAGAAAAAGTGATGGATTGTCACAGGGGTAAGCACTTAATAAGCCTGATTGTTCAAGGGGGCTCAGAGATATTATAGATTCTGCCATAATTCAACCCACCAATATGTCTATTCTACTGAAGAGGAGGGGCTGCAGCCTATCTCTTGTTGCTGTACTTACTCAGTTGATTTGGCAAGAGAAATAGACTTCAGATCAAACCACCATATGGAGTTACTTGCCTTTATGTTGAATACAATAGCATGATGTTTTAGATGACTGATATCAGCAGGAAACTTACAGACAGTACCTGGGAAAAATAATCTGCAAAACTCAGGTAATCTGCAGAAGACACGTACTAAGCGGTAGGAATTGCGTCACACAAAAATGTATGAATTTTCCTAATTCTTTGGGCCTACAACACAGGTATCTCTTCCTGTAAGTACCTAAAACACATTCCTACATTAAGCACCTGCACGCTGGAATCGGATGATTTCATGGTTCCCACAGTTTTCTAAATACATCTGGCAGGAGGTAGGACTCATGATGTGCCTGTATACACAAGCACAGCGGCTAGAAAGCTTAGGAAGCAGATCCAATGGAAGAAATATGGCAGGTCTAAGTCAATCATGGACAAAGTTTTCTTGGAACCCAGATCTGTATTTCAGGAACCAAGACTGACCCCAGTCCCAGTGCATTGATCTATTCTGGTTGCATACCTGACTTTTCATCCCTGGAACAGAGGACAGACAGAGCCCAAAGCCCAGTGCCCAGCCCCACAGAATGAATCTCTTCCACAGAGTGGCCAGCAGACAATTCATTTTAGTCCTTACTGGTTCCTATTAATGTCTTTGTAAACTTTACTACACTCCCTGCTGAGTCAGCTGTGCAATTATAACAGCTGAGCAATTTTAAAGTGATAAATGAGCCAAAGATTCCCTTGGAACTGAACAGCACCTAAGTAACAATTAAGAGCACCTGGGACACAGACAGTAGTGTCTGGATGACATCAAGTTTGGCCATTACTTGTGTCAGTTCCTATTGACATTGGCAGAGCTGAAAAGATGCATAAAAGCTGCTCAGTGGCTCGTTGAAAGGAGTCCCATGGCTTCACTTTACAGAAGCTACCATTAAAACAAACCTTTATTACAAAACTAACTGCCAGTCTGCACACAGAGAACTAGCCAAGGAGCTTCTCAGAAAGGTTCTCAGTAGGATGGAGGAATTTCCAACAGTGCTCTGCATGGTGCTTTGTAGCCATCAAGATGTTCTTGTCTTAAACTTGCTGCCAGTCAAGTGATTTCAGTTGATTTTTAATTTATTTGCAAATAAGAATAAAAGGTGCAAAAGAACATTTGTTTGCTCTTTGGATGAGGGGAGCCAATGCTCTGCTGTCTCCCTGGGAAGGGAAGGGAAGGAAAGTACTATTATTCATTTGTGACACAAAAGCTTCAGGATACACACCTCCACTAGCTGGAGATTCCACCTGTGACCACTGAGCCCATGAAAAGTTCAGGCTGATAGTTCAGTTCAGGTTTCCCAGCAGGATACATAAGTTGAGAAGAAAAAATGTAAACAAAAAACATCAAAACAACATTCACTTTGGATATATCTTAATAACAAGGAAAGCCACTCTGGGGCAGTCTTTCACTTTGCAGTTACCTTTTCCTGTATCTATTTACCCAAATGGTTCATTTCTGCATCAATGGCAGGGAGCTGTGTATAAAGGCAGGGAAGATTCACCTGGAATATCAAAGGAGCTTCAGCTGTTTCTTTATTCTGTCTTGTGACACAAGGCAACTTACACTTACAGAGTGAGAAAGTCAAAGTTGGTAAAAAATGTTACTTTTTTTTCCTGTAAAATATGTATTTGGCATACTTATCACTCTAAGGAGGTTCTCAAGCCAAGAATCAGCTGTTTATGAAGACCACTGAGTTATTAGAACATTTAGACAAATGGATTTCCATACTTCAAAGGCTAAAGCAAGACTTCATCCATTATGCTGTTTGTCTCAGATCCTTCTGCTGAAGATTTTTTAGACGTGTCTCTGGAACACTTGCTATTTCCAGTCCATTTCCAGTCCTGAACATACTGAACATGCACACGTGGAACTGCAAATGTAGGTTTGTAACCTCCTTGCAGTTTCTCAAGTTGAAAAAAATGAAAAGATCCTTTGCCTAATGTACTCTTATTTCACATTGGCTTCAAAGATTTTTCTTTAAGATTTCAGGCTGCCTATTTCTGTTTCTGATATATGTATAATTTAGTGAGTTTTACAGAAGACTCACATAAAGTGAGTTTTATATACAGCTTGAGAGTAAACAAACAAGTCACATACTAACCTGAAGTTATAGTCAAAGCTCAAGACTGAAGAAAAGACAATAATCAAATTCAAGTGCCAATTTGATCTTCTACAACATGAAGTATATTTTCATGACTCACTGCGGAGGAAAAAAAAATAATGGATTAGAAGTGAGAAGTCAGCACACAAACCTGTGAAGGGAACAAGTTGTCAGCTAATAGTTGTTCACAGACCAGTGGTGTAAAGACAGTGTATTACAGTATTAAATGGATTCTCTAAGAACTTTTTGATCACCTTTTTTTAGAGCATTTTACCTTGAAAGAAATAAAAGTCTGCTATTCTCCCTCTAAATTCTTGTAGAGGCAAATAAGTACTCTGAGTGCATCTTACTCAAGGAAATCTCTCAGTGAAGTCAAGTTTTGCCTCTGTAAGCAGTTCTGAGCTGAAATGTTCATGAAATGTTCCATTCCTAGGAATGGACCTTGGTATGACAAAGCTGCATACAAGTAAATGTGCAGAACAACAGAACAGAGAAAATACACATAAATAGTGGAAGGTCCATAAAATGCAGCCCAAGAGATTGATGCTGACATTTTGCAGTCTTTGTTTCATTCACATACTATGCTGTTTATAAGACAAAGAAGCACTTGACTACTAAGCACACCATTCATGACTCATAGGTAGCTTGTTTAAATATGTAATTCATGGCACAATGTGCTACTGAATGAAAGAAAGGCATTGACCAGAATACTCCATTTGAACCTGAAAAATGCATACAGAAATCTCTCACCAAGTAACCCAGAACACAGCTGTCAACCAATCAGGTTTGTGTCTCATTTCCATGTTTGTTTGGTTGTTTTTTTAATCTTACTTCTCTACACATGAAAAAATAAAAGTAACTGCACTGGAGTTAATTTCAGCATCACTTAATAAACCAGGCCATTAGGATGCCAGGCACTGATCTCTGTTAGTTTTCTGCTAATGTGAAATATTTTGTGCACAGTCCTGGGGAACATTTAGTTTTAAACAGGTTCAGATCTTTGAGAAGCAGATGACAGAACTCCTAATTTCTTTCCAATCGACCCTATGGACTAGGAATTAGGAAAACAAGGGAAGTGGATGAGAGAAGAAACTCCTTTTATTTGTTCTTTTCCCAGGCATATGAAAGATAGAGGATTTGAGGCTGATTGGCATGTTTATTCAGACAGGAAGCTAGGAAACAAACCAAAGAAGTGATTTTACAGTTTTAGGTCTTGCTTTGAAATTCAACTCTAAAAAAGGAGGAAACACTGATAAGACAAAGGTAGCCTGTGGCTACTTTCCGTATTCCAAAACAAGAAACATTTCGTGACACTCTTGTCTCTGTGAAGAATTTACCCTTTTGCATCCACTCATTGTGAACTAGTGAGTTCAGGAACCAAGATTAAAAAGCAACTGCACAGAAGAAGTCTCCTTCCTTGACATTTTTTCCTGTCACCATGAAGATTCACAGAAGGACTCACATAGAAAATTGAAAAATTAAGAAGTTTTAGAACATAGTAAAGTTCTTCAATTTTCCTGGGGAACAGCTACAAAAATACACCAAAATAATGGGTTGAATAATATTTTTTATAGCATGTAGAATCATTTTTTTAAAATCCCTGATTTGCACTAGGATAGTGTAAAATTTATGAGGGGACATAAATGTCCATATTTCAAATATAAAATGCAAGGTATCTCAGATGAGAAAAGACACATCTCTGAGCAGCAACTATCCTTTTGTTCTTTATGATGGGCTCCTGCAGCACTGGCGTCCTGTAGCACATCCCATAGTACCTCTGTAAGTTTCCTGTCTTCTGTTGTTTCCAGCAGCTATTTTGCTGTTACTCCCTTCAGTTCCCTCACACCACATTGCAGAAACCTTCAGGCACTACAAGGACTACACAAAACTTTCCTCTGCAGACATCAGAGGCCTGAACTACTGGGGTGGCTGCTAGTGGCACCCTGAGGTGTAGTTTCTGCATCACAGTATGAACAGACACTGCTTTCCAGCTCCCACACCCAGCTGAACACTCTGGTTCCATCCCTACTCCAAATATTTGCCATCTGTCAGATGTGCAGACATTTCCCATCATTTCAGTAGATGCAGAATTCTTTCACCAATCTGAGAACAGAAAAACAAGTCCTTGGCACGTTGCAGGTTATACATGCATAGATTAATTTAAACACATCAGATATCAAAAAAATGTTAGAGAGGGATGAGAAACATGCTTCCCAGTAATTTTCACAGCATACACTTCTGTTGATGACGATGATGATGTCATCTATGAGAAATGGAGTCTTTCCTATGAAGTTTTACTTCGTTTCATTTCTTCTACATCCTGATTCCAGTCTCCTCCCTTGACAAGACTTTAGTGGGTTTAATTTCTCAAGCTGCCCATTCTCAGCTTGGCTCTTTGCCCTATCATTTCCAACTAGTGCTAAGTCATTTCAGTTTCTTCATAACCACTGATGCTCAACCCTCTTCATATGCACCAGGCTTTGTCTGCCTGATTTTTCCCAATCAGAGTATCATTTTTTTACACACTAACAATGGGTACCATAGTTTTCACTTTGGTCCCAGGTCCCTGTGCCACTGATGAGTTTTTCTCCAGGAAAATATATAGACCTGAGGGGCTTACCCACCCTGATGCACCATTTTCACATCCACCAAGTAAACAGAAAGTCATGCCAATTATATGATCCAAAGCTTAAGCTTCCAACGTAAAGTTTCCATTCATTGTCTGAGATTTCCAGCAATAAAGTATTCCTTTTCTTCTCTTCCAGCCTGGCTTGTGCCCTTGTGCCTTTTGAGACTGATGAATTCTTCTTTCATACCACCCAAACATAGGTTGGAAGGCACTTACTGTACATTTATAGGAGTAGGTGGAAGATGCGTAGGAAGTAATATCTTCATCTGGAGCTAGATGGCATAGAATGAGAAAAGATTAAGTTGGGAAGAATCTCTGGAGACCACATGGTCTCCTGCTCAAGGCAGAGCCAACATCAAAGTCAGATTAAGCTTCTAAGGGTTTTCTGCAGACCAATTCTGAAAATTTCCAGAGAGAGAGAGATTTCACAGCTTCTGTGGGCTTTGTCACATTCAGTTTGAACACTTTGTTCCTTGTGTCTACTGGGAATGTCTTTTACTATGACATGCAGCTGCTGCTTCTTTTCAGTGTGCACCACTGAGAAGAATCTGACTTTATCTTTTTTTTAATTCTCTTCAGACAGATGAAGAAAACAATCACATTCTTTGCCTGTTCTTTTCTCAAGGCTGAACAAACCCATATTTCTTTCATACATATTGTTGCTCAGTTCCCTGAAAATGACCCAGAACTGGACATAAGTGAAATAGAGAGCTATAATATTTCTAATAATTGTTTTCTCTCACCTTTGTTATTGTTGGAGTATTCCAGTATAGGTAGGCATTGCGTTCATCACTGCAAGAATCACTGCAACCTCTGCTTTCTTGGTAACCTGTGCCCATTTCCACCTGTTAGCAAAGTTTCCACCTGAGCTTTCCTTTTGCATTTGAACTCCATGAGGAGTCCCTGTTCAGCCAAGGTGTCCTCCTGCAGTGCCTACCTATTTTCCTGCTTATCAGGATAGAGGGAAGAGGCTTTAAAGAGAGATGCTATATTCAAACTCTTCCACTGGCAGCAGCATTGTCACATCCATACTACATAGTCTGGGATTTGGGGTCTGTTCTGGACCTCCTGCAGCTGTACAGCAGGATTACTGTTTTTTGCTGAAGTATATTTTTTTCTCCACTTCAAATCATGTGAAATAACATGAAAAACTGTAATAATGTGGAAATCTGTACATAAGAGTGGAGGAATTTTGCTTGAAATAGAGTATATATATCCTTCACTGGGTGTGAGACTCCAGTCAGTGGGAATTTCTTTGCCTCAAAAGAGGAATAAAGTTGGAAGGAGCAGTCCTAGATACTAGCACCTCGAAGGAGATAAGGACTGATAAGCTGGGTGGAGAACCCCCTTTCTGAGGGCCAGTCTTCAATGTCTCTTGTCAGTCATGGAGACACCTTGACTGGTAAGCTGGGGGGAGATCCCCTCCAGGCAAGCCTGCCTTCAGTGGTGGGGAGGACAACTTGACTGATAAAAGGTTCTCTCAAATGGGCCAGTCTGAATTGAATGGGACACCTCCCCCCCCCATTGACTGATTGATTTATGCTAGTGACAATCTCTCCTCCTGGGGGGAGTTTCTCCTCTCCTTGGGGAACAAAGGAGCAGCAGTGGAAGGGTGGGAATTTGGAGGCATATAAGCAAGGCTGAGGTCCCTATTTTGTTGTTTTCCTGCACCGACCCACCATCCTGCATCAAGCCCCATCCAGGATCAGAACTCCATCTTGAACAAGAAACTCTCTGGACACCATTGGAACACTAGTGGTGACTTGCCTAACTTCCTGAATCTTATTCTCTTCCTCTTCCTCACCCATTTCTTCCTCTCCCATCTCATTCTCCCTGGGAAGTTCCCAATTGGACATCAGAAGAAAATTTTTTGCTATAAGAGCTGGATGCTGGAATAGTATCCCCAGGGAATTAGTGGATCCCTCAACACTGGACACTTCTAAGACTCAACTTGACAAGGTGCTAGGGCTACGTATTATGAACCATGTTCTTAACTAGAAAGATTGAACCCGATAATCATTGAGGTCTCTTCCAACCTGGCATTCTGTGATTCTATGATTGTATTGTTTGTGAATGCAAAGGCTTTCGGGACAAGCTTGGAAGACAGGAAATTCTGATACAGACCCATTCCTACTACCTAACAGACACAGTCCTTGAAATGGAAGGCCTACAGAATACACCAGACCTGGACTAGGCTAAATGGAGCACACTAAAACAGAAGCAGCAGAATCTACAGTAAAGCAATGTGGATAATCAAATCTCTAGGGCTCAAATTCACACTGTGAGACTTTTATTTAGCAGAAGAGATAGTTTCTTCAGTTTCTCTGGTGCATAGCAGCATCCTGGCAGAGAGCAGGAGGGAACAGCAAAAATGATGAGGTCAAACGGTTCTGCTGAATTGTATTTAGGGGTGTTAATAGCTGCATCACCTAGAGAAACAAGGTGGATGAAGGATGTTTGAAGTTGTCTGGAATGCACTGTGAATACAGCTGCTAAAAGGCATCAAATCACTGGGGAGCTTGTGGAAACTGAATGTTTTGTGAAGCCGTGTAGTTCTGGTACCACTAAAGCACTTTCCACAGGAATAAAATAATAATCTCTAGCATAAAGGCTGTTCCTGAAAAATGTGAAGCCTTGTATCCAAAACAAGGGGCTAATTCCAAGGATTAAGTTCTAAATATAAAAGAACTGATGTGTTTTCCTCTGAGTCATACCAATTGTTTATCTTGGATGAATCAAGAAATTTTTGATAGAATACTTAGAATTTAGTTTTACTCTAATTTTTCTTTAGCTTTGCCAAATTCTTCTTATAGTATGTTTCTGGTCATGCTCCTCTATCTAATTACATTTTCCCATGAGAAATATTTCCACAATTGTATTTCATTCCTGATTATTGTATCTTTTCCAGTAAGTCAAGTCCCAGAATGCACAGATATGCAGAAATTTAAAAAGAAAAAGAAAAAAAAAAGTAATAGTAAAGCCCATATAAATAAATATGAAAATAATAAATATATTTAAATATGAAATATGAAATATCATGAAATATGAAGCATATTTCCTGAATAAGTGAAACCAGCTGAAACTCTCTCTGTTCTTTCAGCTCATGACTTATGGTCAATAATAGGTCTTGAAAATAGAATTTTTCAGTCATGATACTTCGTTCATTCCTAATTTATGATAATTAACAAATTGTCCTGGTGTGGGGATTAGTGTTAAACCGTGACACAAATTTACTACTGACTTTACATGAGAGGAGGGCCTGTTTTTCTTTTTCTATATTTTTAATTTCATCTCTTTAGAATTTTCATTCAGAAAATTAAGTGATTCATTTATTCAGTTAGGAAGTCTGACTTAGCTCCATCAACACAGAAATATGACTATGGTGATCAATGTATGTAACAAGGCATAACTGGTCAGAGTTAACCTTTAAATGCAGACAGATATAATGAATTTCAGTGATAGCTGCACATACACCATGACAAAACTGCTACATTCACTTGCTGTTTTGATGCACAGTAAGATGTAGTGTTCCTTAACGTTGCATTGATTTTGAACTCGTCAATATTTAGTTTCTCATTTAGTCTATATTGATTTGTGATGACAGAGATCAACATCTGCTTCCTAATTGATATCTGGATTCAAAGGAGGTTCAAAAAAAAAAAAAGAGCAAGTCAAAAGAAAAAAAGGTACAAAATCATTATGATATAAAGTTACACAGAAAAATAATATTCACAGTAAATTCCTGAAGAAAGAGAAGCTTGTGTAAGTCTTATGAAGAGAGACAGAAGCCACTGAGATCATGCAAGGCACTGTACAAGACATCAAAACATGTTTTTCAATTTCAAAATTTCTGAAATGTGTAACATTCACTTTCTGGAAGAATTATTAAGATTATGACATCAATTACACCTGAGCTGAAGTGGGAAAGTTCTGTATAGGATTCATCTCCTGAATCCATGCATCCATCTGAGACACTTAAGGGATGAAACACTGTTTTATGGTGCCCATATTCTCACCGTTAATCATAGCAGGAAAACAGTTTTAAGTCTGTTGCCTGTACCTAGCTGGGATTAATCCTATTGAGTGGGGTCACCCAAGCAATAAATTTTAGTTAAAAAATCAATGTAAGAAGACAATGGAATCCAAGTTTTCCTGTATTGTGCTTTTGATGATATAAAAAAACATGCTTGTGTTATGCATGTGTATATATGTGTACACATGTATACTGGCCCTTTGTCTTCATATTACTTTGAACTGCTAGTGACTGACAAGATGGCTCATGTTTAAATGAAACCATGCCTGCAAAAACACCTTCTCCTAATTTTCAGCTGGGATGATAGTCTGTGGATGGCAATCTAATGACTGCTCACCACCAGAAACTGGAAAGTCTTATTCACCTCATATGGGTGGTGAATTGGAAAAATATAGACAAAAGGGTCCTGTATTCATATTTGCTGTTTAGCTGCAGTCAAAGTGGAAGCATTCTATATATTTTGTCTCTCTCTTAAATGCTTTGAAGAAAAAACTACCTTGTCATTTGTGAGTGATGACTGTGACTAGCACTGATTACTGAATGTTGATCACTGCATAGAAGCCTCGAGGTGTCACACAGTGCTAAGAAGCAGAGCTTTAATTCCCATGACTGCTCTGCTCCATTTTGCTTGTGCAATCTAGATCAGGTGTTTTGAGGAATGCTGCTGTTCAGTGCAGACAGCATCATAAAGACTGAGAGTTGAATTTTCTGGTTTGCATTTATGACCACATCACTGAGTCTCACGTGAATCACCGTTTGCTGATTTAGCATCTCTAGCTGTAGATAAAGAAGAAGGTAGATCCCAGAAGAAGCAAACAAAAAAACTAGTGAGAAGGTGAATATAAGGGAACCACAAATGAATCACAGCTATAATAATCCCCCAAATCAACCTGGCTGTTTACAGATAGCTTTCTGGGCTGACATAATGTGGTGGGATGACTCCCATGACTGCAGTGCTGCCATGGGTGGCTACAGGCCCTTCAGAAGGGACAGGCAGGGTAGGAGAGGTGGTGGAGTAGCCCTATATGTTAGAGAGTCTCTTGACTCTGTAGAAGTTGAAGTTGGTAATAATAAGGTGGAGTGCCTGTGGGTCAGAATCAGGGGGAAGGCCAACAAGGCTGATATCCTGGTGGGAGTCTGTTACAGACCACCCAATCAGGAGGACGAGGGTGATGAATTATTCTACAAGCAGTGTCCGGATGTTTTGAAATCATCGTCCCTCGTTCTCGTGGGTGACTTTAACCTGTCCGACGTCTGCTGTGAACTCCTCACAGCAGACAAGAGGCAGTCTAGGAGATTCCTGGAGTGTATAGAAGATAATTTCCTGCTCCAGATGGTAAATGAGCCTACCAGGGATGGAGCCCCTCTAGACCTTCTTTTCACAAACAGAGAGGGGCTGGTGAGAGATGTAGTGGTCGGTGGATGTCTGGGACTCAGCAATCATGCAATATTAGAGTTTTCAATACTCAGGGATGCAAGGAGGGTCGTCAATAAAACCTCTACGTTGGACTTCCGGAGAGCAGATTTTGGCCTATTCAGAAGACTAGTCCAGAGTATACCCTGGGAAACAGCCCTTGAAAACAAAGGGGTCCAGGAGGGATGGACGTACTTCAAGGAGCAAATTTTGAAAGCACAGGAGCAGGCTGTCCCTGTGTACCAAAAGGCGAGCCGATGGGGAAGACAACCGGTCTGGCTGAACTGGGAGACTCTGAAAGAAATTAAGGTTAAGAAGAGGGCCTACCGATTATGGAAAAAAGGGGCTAACTACTCAGGAGGAATTTAGGGATGTAGTTAGGTTGTGTAGAAAGAAAATTAGAGAGACAAAGGCACAACTTGAACTGAATCTCTCCACCTCTGTGGAGGATAACAAAAAGCCCTTCTACAGATACATCAGTGGCAAAAGGAGGGGCAAGGAAAACATGCATTCTTTACTGGACATGGGCAGGAATATGGTTGTCAAAGATGAAGAAAAGGCTGAGGTATTTAACACCTTCTTTGCCTCAGTTTTCAACAGTAAGAGAGGTTATCCTGAGGACAGCTGGCTTCTGGATCTTATAGAAGGTGACAAGAATCTAAACAGCCCCCCTGTAATCCAGAAGGAAACAGTTAGTGACCTACTGGACTGCTTGGATCCCCACAAGTCTATGGGACCAGATGGGATCCACCCAAGGGTGATGAGAGAGCTGGCAGAAGAGCTCACCAAGCCTCTCTCTATCATCTACCAACAGTCCTGGCTCACTGGGGACATGCCAATGGCATCCTGGCCTGTATCAGGAACAGCGTGGCCAGCAGGTCCAAGGAGGTGATTCTTTCCCTGTACTCAGCACTAGTGAGGACACACCTCGAGTACTGTGTCCAGTTCTGGGCCCCTCAGTTTAGGAAGGATATCGAGGTCCTGGAGCAGGTCCAAAGGAGGGCAACCAGGCTGGTGAAGGGACTCAAGCACAAGTCCTATGAGGAGAGGCTGAGGGAGCTGGGGCTGTTCAGCCTGGAGAAGAGGAGGCTCAGAGGAGACCTCATCACTCTCAACAACTCCCTGAAAGGAGGTTGTAGCCAGGGGGGGGCTTGGTCTCTTTTCCCAGACAACTTTCAACAAGACAAAAGGACATGGTCTCAAGTTGTGCTAGGGGAAGTTTAGGTTGGATATTAGAAAGAATTTCTTTACCAAGAGGGTGATCAGTCATTGGAACGGGCTGCCCCAGGAAGTAGTGGATTCTCCATCCCTGGAGATATTTAAAAAGAGACTGGATGTGGCACTCAGTGCCATGGTCTAGTAACTGCAGCGGTAGTGGATCAAGGGTTGGACTTGATCTCTGAGATCCTTTCCAACCCAGCCAATTCTATGATTCTATGAATTCAATCACAGTCAGCTAAAACACTGACAATGCATTGTTGGTTTCTGCGAGATTACTCGTAACAGATATCCACAGTGGGAAGATTTCACAGATGTATAGTCATCTTGGTTGTAAGGAACATCAAAAGGACATCTAGTCTGATGTCTCACTACAAGTGCTTCTGTTGCTAAGATGAGATCAGGTTAATCATGCCTACATCTAGCCTACTCCTCAAAACCTCCAAGAAATTATGCAGTTTCCTTCGTTATTTTTTGAGGTTTTGTGCTATCTTCCTCATAAAAATATTTTCCTATGATTTCCTAAGAGTTGAAAATTTATTACATTTACTTAGTCTTAACGGGCCAGGGTAGTAATAGTGTAAGTAAGATATGGGTAAACTTTTATTTTATAAGTACAAAATTGTGCTTACTTTTGCAGAACTGATGGTGAAAAAAGGCATTATTATCTCCCTGCACAGTGCCTGCACTTAGAGGTATATTTCAAATGAAGATGCAGGCCTATTTTTTCAAGACAAACTTAGGACTATGAAACCCAGATGGAGGGTATATGTCTCACATCTTTAAACAAGAAGCTTAAGAAGCAAGATCTCAAGACTCATTCTTTGCCTCAGTATTTTCTGGAATTACTTTAAGTTACAGCATATTCAAAATGCTTTTATTGAGACTTAAAAAACAGTTTGTGATTCTGTTCCAAGACCCACAACAACTAAAACATTTATCAGCCTTTATTGATTGTCATGTAGCCACTTCACTGATGTGCAACCAAGGAAAGCAAACTTCATACCAAATTCAGCTCAGCAATTTCTGTGGGAAAGCAATGGTGAAAAGGGATGCCAAGACTTTAATGAATGTAATAAAGGCTTAAATGATAATGCTAGGCATGTCTTTCCACAGGGACAGGTAATGAAATTTAATTAATAGTCATATGCTTTGAAATCCTTTGATATCTAGTACTGTGTAACTGTAAAATAGAATGATTTCTTTACAAAACATTATCAGTGAAAATCTTTCCTTACATTCTGCTGAATACAAACATGAATAATCATTTCATTGGCTTTAGAAGATAAATAAACTTGCACTTGCAAGCTTAAAACAATGCTATAGTCTAAATACATTTGAAAAAGACTGTACAAGAATTATCACCTGTAGTTTTTACATACTATTCACCGATTTTGTGTCTTAAAACACATCACAAATTGATAGGTATTATCTTTGAACTTCCCCCCTGCCTACCTTGGTATTATACTTTCCATAGTGTTTAAAGAACTGAGAAGGAATGTATCACATAGGTAAAGTCCACTGGATTTCATTGGCTGATCTTGTTCCTATTTAATAAGTTATAACATTCTGAGAGAATAAAAACACAGAAGAACCATAAGCCCAGGGGGAAAAGTCACAAATGATTACACTAGGCATGGTTTGAGAATGCAGAGAAGTGTAGGATCTTGAGTTATGGATATCTGTATCCCAGGCAGTAACTGCCTTTCTAATCTTTTTCATTCTCCCCTCCTTTCAACTCCACAAGTACCAACTGCTCTCTCATTGGGATGCTACTCATCTAATGCATATCTCAGTAAAATCTAAACATTATATTTTAAATTCCCTATTTCCACTGCACATCTGGAAAGGGTCTTGTCACATTCTTCCAGCTGTGCAAGATGGTCTAATGGAAATATTACCTCTTTGTTCAAATACAGTTCTGATATACTGTAGAGTTACAAATATATGCACTTGTACATTCAGCAAATTCGTGAGAAGATGACTATTTTTGGCAAACACTTCTTCACAACTCCATGTTTCACTCTAACTTAATCACTGAAAAAACAACCTACCAGAAACCCCTAAGATAAAGTGTTATATTGAAGGAACGCACAAGGGCTAATTGTACAAATTCCTTATTGAACAGGAACCTTGAAGCTACTTCTTGCCACATAGCAGAGAGTAAAGGAAGAAGGTTACCCTACTTTTATCTCTAATTAATCATTAGTAAGAGTCACAAATATGTAGCAGCTTCCATTAAATGAATCTTAACTAGTGTCTAACACTGGTGAATTGTTGGCTTTATTTCATACCACTGTTATTTGATTAGTTCATTGATTGGACACCAGCTATCTTAGTCTGGAGGAATATATTATTCAAATCTAGTTAGTTTCATTACAGTGATATAATTTTAATCTGATTTTTATAGATTTTGATTTTTTATTATTTCACTATTAAACACATAAAAAGGACAAGAGTCTTTATAGGATTATTTTTCCTTTGCAAATGTAATAAGGATGACCAAAACAAGAAAACAAAACATGAAGCTATGCAATGATTTTTCATTCTCCTTCATTTTGCTTCAGGGCCTCCATACTCACATGCCACAAGTTGAAAGCTATATCCTCAGATAAAGAAATCATATAATGACTAATCAAGTATTAATATCATGTTCTTGTTTACTACCTTAATTTACAAAAAAAAAAAAAATAGAATACGAAATATGCATTATTTTATTCATGACAATTCCTTTTGGCTAGGAGTTAAATGTCTAATAGGAGTTATTTTCTGACCTGTATCAGCAGCCATAAATAAGAACCTCCGTACAGCATTTTACCTTGTATTATAAAAGCTCTCTTGTGTAGGCAAAGGTCTCTATTTTAACATGAAGGTGTCCTTGCCTCATTTAGCTGTCTGTGGAGGCCATATAATGAGTTCAGACCAGGAATTTAGACTTTCTTGCAGAAGTCGGGCAACGTGCTGTATATATTTAATGCACAAAAAATACTGCATATAGAATATTTAAGCTTTCTACATGCATGAAAGTTGGTTTGAAATCTTGGAAAAACAATCTCTCTCATAAGTTTTCAGTATTTCCAGTTTCAATCCCAGATAAAAATATTTTTAGATTTTGAAATTAAATGCTTATTTCTACTCACATATATGACAAGAAAAATGCAGGGCACTTTAAGAGTAGTAACGAAGGAGCATCAGCATCTTAAGATATAAGTTCAGTGGGCACTGACCTGACTAAAACCAGGAAAACCTGATCTTTGAGATGAAGTCCTGATTAAGAAGACTGTCACATGCATATGATGCAAACACTTTCCACTGGACTTGTCCATTGTGCAGGAAAGCCTAGAACCATCAAGAACAAGAGTAAGGCACTTCTCACCATGCTGGCCCAGGTCACAATAAAGTGTAAGGACTCCCAGGGCTTTCAATGGAAGCTGAAACCCACAGTGATTACTCTGTTCCCTTGCCCAGGACTGGAAAATTTTCATGGATTCCACTTAACAGGTTGTGTAATTGTGAGAGTCTGATCCCACTGATGTGAAATAGTTTCAAAAGAACAATTTTAAAGTGCACAGCCCTGGATAGGGAGGAGGACCTGGCCTGGACAGAGCTGAGCAAGGGGTGACACACGGAAAGAGATAAGAACTAAGGACTAACAGCTGGGTGGAGACTACTCCCCTTTTCTGAGGGCCAGCCTGCAAAGCTGGGACGTCCCTCTAGGGATGATTACCCTGGCCAGGGCGGAGGAAGCCACCTTGATTGTACTGATGCTGATGTAGCTAGCTAAGGGGAGTCAAATGGAGCAGGGAGTGGTGCCTGGAAAGAGAGAAGACCTGTGTACTGGAAGCCCCCCCCTCCAGGAGAGCCTGTTTTCAATTGCTCTGATGCCAATGACCCTGGCTTCTGTGGCAGCTGACTGACAGCTGCCCCTTTGGAACAAAAGGGACTCAGGGTTATATATGGCCATCCATGCTGTGGCTGTTTTCCTCATCTCTTTTCTCACCGCCGTTCTGCATTGGACCCCATCCAGGATCAGCGCCATTTTGAAGAAACTCGCTGGACAGCTGCACCCCTGTTTCTGAGTATCTTTCCCTCTCTCATTCTTTCTTCTCACTTTGTTACCCTTTGTTTCTCCACTTTTCTCTCTCTCTTATATCTTCTTTTTATTCTCCTTTTTTTTGCCTGGCTCTATAATTTTGCCTGTGTCAATTTGCAAATAAAATCTGCTTGCACCCAACCCTTCTACGGTTGGACTTTGTTTTGCGGATCCAAAACAAAATAAATTTTAATGTTACCTCAGAACCAAAAAATATGCAAGACAACCTGCATATCTGGAACCAGCAGAAATCATGAAACAGAATAAAAAGTTACTCAGATTTTTATTTAGACTTTGGATTAGGACAAAGGTTCAGGCACTTTCATTGTGGCTGCTTTATCTGCAAGCAAATGAAAATTGATTAGTAGCCAAATTATTCTTGATATTGTATAAATAAACCCTGCTCAGAGGCAATTTCCTTGAAAAAAGTTACTTATGTCGCTTATTTCCTAGTAAGAAAATGCCTTCTTAATCAAAAATCTAGAGCTTTTGCTACATGCAAATTTTAACATGCTTTTATGTTGGTTTGTGAAGGATTAGGGTCACCTATTGAAGGCATGGAGGGGAAAAGATCAAATACAAATTGGCTGAAGTCACTGAAACTTTTGTAATACATTAACAACAAACAAAACTACAGTATATGCTAGTTAAAAGGAATATTACCTGTGTTCTTGTGTTGGAAGATATATAACTAATACATTAACTTACAAGCTAGAATACAAATTCGTGGCAACTGCGATTACAGTCAGGAGCAACAATAGAGCAATATTTCACTATCTGACAGCTTATACTAAAATATACTTTGCATTTAAATACTTTTGCTGGTTTTCTGCCTGTTCTTCCCTCTCTGTCAGGATACAGGTTACTTTTCCTGACAAGCAACGGTGATAACAAAGGCTATGGCCCACAGGGATTCATCTTAACACATATCCTCCAACTACTGAGTTGAGATGCTCAGACCAGCTGAGACCAGCTCGGACCAGTCTTTCCTCATTCGCAGATTTCAATCCATTTCTTTCCTGCAGTTATGTAGCAGAGGACAGCTGCTGTCTTCTTTTTCTTCTGGAGACCGTGAATAAATTCTTCTGTATTGAATTAAATTTGTCACAGATCCTTCCATCTAGGTAGCAGAAGTCCTGCCTACAGCTCAGATCATCTTGCAGATCTTTCGTAGATCATACTAGCAGAAACAACAGGGTTGGACTTCATTTTAATTTTTAATAAGTCTTGAAACATTTGTCAGTTGGCTGTAGGTGCAGATCAATTTTAAATGTTTGTCAGACAGTACAAACGCTTTGTCTAATATTTTGATCACTTATATTTTAACAGCTTTCACAGTGCCAATGAAATTCTCTGTAATCTTGTTAGTTTGAAAATTATCATCACAGACAGGGAATGCTTAGAAATCCAGGAATATGCCTATAGGAGGGAAGAGGATTACCTAGTAACCGTGCACATATCTCCCTTTCTTCCACATACTTACACAAACTATTGGTTCCTCAGCATCACACATAAATAACCTTAGCTAATAGTCATGAGGTGGGGGGCCCAGAAGGTACCTGGATGGAGTTTGATATCCAGTGAGGCTTTGGGCCATTGTATCTCCAGACACATCATTCTGTGGAGATTGTCCCTGGGGTTATTTGGAGATTGTCCCAGCTGCAGATATCTCTGGAAGTAGCTGTTTATATAACAACAGCTCATCTGATATGCCAATACCTTGATGCCTGAAATAAGACTTCCTTTAAACTGCACCACTGGGGCTGGGACACTCAATTATCTGTGCATCCAGCGCTGAATAGAGAGCATAAAACTCTGGGAAGATGAATTTGGTGATGTGAAATCTAGGTCAATATTAGGAAAATGCTAGGAAAAATATGGACAAAAATTATTATAACGTATTAAAGTTTGTATAGTGTTGGCTAGTTTCCACCTTCTTTAGGCTGAGGGGCTAATGTTCATCTTTTTATCTTTCACTGGACATAGGCTTTAAGTTGACAGACAGGCAGTTTGTCCCAATTTTCAGCAGCTTCTGTAACCCTAATGCAAGGTAATTTGAAATCAGCTTCAGACTTGCTTAAAATTCAAATTTCAAAGACTCGTTTTCTCTGAGAATGCATTAGAAATTCTACGAATCAGCAGTCTGTAGACAGTGAAGCAGTAGCAGAAGGCACTGAGACAAGAGGTGAAAGGGGTTTCTTGAAGGAGTATAGGTCAAAAGTACTCTCAAGCCAGCCCTGCCTTTCTCTCCCCCACCTCCAGACCTTAGGGGTGACAGCTGCTGCCTCCAATGCACCTTTTCTCAGGTCCCAGTGCTCCTGGCCATCCTTCCCCACCTTCACCCACAGCTGAGCCCTGGTGCGTTCGTTTCTCCTCCCTAACACTTCTGACAAAATACATCCTTCTTCTGCTTCAAAGTGCCATTTAACCACACTGCATGCAGGAGTCATAGGCTGAGAACAGCCTGCAAGCCACACTGGCTGTTATCACCATCCTCATAGCCTAAGAGAGCTATGAAGTTTAGTCTGCCCTTCCACAAGAGATGGTACACAACTCTGTGGCAGAAGACCTGCAGCCCAGGATCATACTGGAAAGGCTATCAAACTTTAACACTCAACAAACACAGTTACTTTAATATTAATTTGCAACCAAACAGTAGCTTGGATTCATGTGAGCATGCTCTCTGAAATATGTTGGAAAACAATGGATTCCTTCAAGGTTTGTTATAGGTTTGGGCACAGACATAAGGGGGAGTGTCTTAAGGAGAACAGAACTGCTAGAATAAAACATAAACTATAAACCAAATCCACAGTAAACAATTAACTACACACATATATCCATAAATGAAAAATAAATTGCAGTTAACTAAAACCAAATAAATATGTAGCCTATGCAGCTAATGTATAATTTCACTCTGGTGGACGGACTGTCAAATCTTTGGTGAACAGGATGAGTATAAGCAATTGAAGACATAATTTGTCCCTTGGGGTAATAGCTGTTGCTGTGCTGTGTGCTGTGATCTGATTCAACATAATTCAAACTAGCCATTTTTGTGCCCATTAACAGATGGAGGAAGAAAGGAGTCCTAATTAGTGTGAGTGTTGGAGGGTTTTAAAAAGAAAGGTTGGAAAACTTAGTGTCTGACTGAATAAATTGGGAATTAAAATCATGTTGTGTTCTGCTCCTGTCTACTTGAGAGTAACCCATGTCATGGGAAAGACACTAAGAGACCCCCGTAGAAAAGCTGTCATTTGGACTGTGAACAAGTATAAACCAGAGCAGATTTTTTTTTTCCACTTCCCTATTCCCTTCTCCTAATCCAATGAGATTTGAACCTGAATACTGGGATTATCACAGAAGGAGATAAACCTATCAGATTAACATTGTCTTCAGTGTCAGGAACCTTCAAGATATAGAACTTGTAAAATTGTCTTGTCCAGGTGCTGAAACTACACAAGAACTGAGTTCCCACAAAACTGTAGCAGCATGCAAGTTGTGGTGCTTCTTCCTGCTTGGGATTCAGCTCAGAAACAGAACAGTGGCTATGGGACTGGGTCAGCACACAAAAATGTTGATTAAACCTTCCTCCTCCAAGGTTCAAGTCCCCAGATAGCTCATCCTAGACTAATAGGTACCCAAAATGCAGGAGGACAAATGGAACTTTAAAAAGATAGAGGAAGAACTGATAAAAGATCTATAAAGGTTTTTATTCATGTTGCCACCTACCTCTCCATTACATTTTCTACCAGTTTCATTCTAGTAAAGGATTATAAAACTCCATCTTCTATTTATAAGTTAGAGTTAAAATATTCCCTTAATATCATTCTAATAAATGTCTTGATCACCTGCTAGTGTCCTGTTCTAGGAGATACTCAGGCTTGACTGGTGATTTAAGCCATTAGGTGATCTTTTCTCACAATCAGGGGTAATGTATGACAGAAAGGGGAAAGTCAGCTTAGCTTAAACAGAAATTTCCCTTAGGGCCCTTTAGTATCTCTACAAAACTGTATATTTTTCCCCCAGCATACTCTGACCTAGGAGAAAAAAAATGGAAAATCTGTCCAAGAATATTACTGGAGAGGCTACTTGCAGCTACCCTATGCAGTTTGCAAATAAGCCATGCCACAGAGGATTGCCTAGCTTGTAAGACAGTCAATTTGAATAGTTTACAGTAAAATATTTAGGTGAGGTCTTGTAGGTTAGCATTTTGAGCAGCTTTGTGTTTTTGAAAAAAAACCCCTTTACTTACAGTAACTAAATTTGTGAAACAGCTGCAGCCTTTTGCTGTCTTTGAGCTGAGACTTGTGTGCACTTTTATCAGGCTTTCTATGTGAGTTTCAGAAAACAGAAAAACCCAATTCTGTGTTCCTTAAGTTAGGCAGAGCCCATTCATGCAAATTGCCAAGTCACGAATTATCCAGAGTGCTGTGCCTTTTGAAATTTCACCCATACATTCAATAATAAGACTGACAAATCAACCCTAAGAGAGAAAACATTCCTGCTCACTTTACATTAGGAAGGAGGTTTACATCCCATTTCCCACATGACAATTTAAGGACCATATAGATGAAGTACAAATTTCTCCTGAAGAGGAAGACAAAAAGAAGGGGTTATGGAAAGTTTAAAACCAACTTCAGCTAAGCCATCAGCATTACAGTTTGGTTAGCTTGTTTGCCAGAAGAACAAGCCTTCTCAGGGCTTCTCAGAGAATGATCAGCAAGATTAACCTTTAACAAGGCAGTTTAGAGTTAGAAAATTTCCTTAATACCAAGCTAATTGTGGATAAACAGCAGAGCAGGCTAACCAAGAATGATGGAGAATTCCTCAATTCTGGGCAAAACAAGAACAACAAATATATGTTTATCTATACATATTTATAATTCTTTACTGCAGACATAAGTTTTACAGCAACTTTTTTGCCATCCTGTGATCATAAGATGTGTATCTGCAGTCTGATCTTTTTACATGGTCATTACTGTCAGGTTGGGTGATTTAATATTCATCCCAACACATGAAGGAACAGAGAGGCACATTGGCAAGTGAGGAAGCCTGAGTGACTTCCTCAGACCACTGGACATCCATCACCCTAGATGGGTTCATTGCCCACAGAGGTGTGGCATCGTTATAGGATGCAGGGGAAGAGCATTTGTGGATTTTACATGTTATAAAAAATCTTCTATAGTACTCCAGAATATAGCATCATATCTATACCATGTCCATAAAAAGTGGCTCCTAACAGCTTGAATTTATTGTCATGTCTTCCCTCTGGAATCTGTTAAGGTTAAGCAACTTACTCTTTGGCTAACTTTCATGATCTTATATCAGAGATTCTGTGGTTTGTTTGGTTTGTTTTTCATTTGAACCCAGCTACAAGAGCTACACATGTATAGCAGAAGTTCCATTTTTTGTGTAAAAATAATATAAAACAAGCTGCATCCTTCATGCCTGAAAATGCAAATGAAGTAGTTACAGAATTCAGGGGAAAAAAAAAATCCTGATTTTTATTACATTATGAAAACTTAAAATTCTGAAGTCACCCATGAGGTTGGCATACCTGGGACAGCTGATACTCTGTCAGTCTCTTCATCTTAAGTGTAAAACCTATTCTGAGCATCTGGCCATTTTTTTCTCCCTAAATTGTCAGAACTTTATAACACTGCCCTGCCAAGGATTGATTCCTCAGTGAAAATCTCCAGTTCCGCATAATGAAAATAGGACAATGAAGTCTGTGGAACGAGATTGCAAGGTTTGTAAACCTATTATTTAGGACTGTTGTTCTTTGTGATTGATAGCCTGTTTACTTAATAGACGTGCAGTCTTTAGCTCCCTTAATCTTACTCTGACACACTGTAGTGCCAACATCCATTACGTCCTCAAAGTAGTAACCTTGATGGTTTTGCTATTCAAACAGCAATGCTCTGTCGTATGTGTATTTTTATGTGGGTTGCATCCCTGATTTTAAGGTTTATGAGAAATTTACTACCAGGGGGTGCTCATTGAATTGGGGTGTCTTGTAAAACATCTGCATTTATGACATCCTAAGCAAAGTATCTCTGGGATAATCGAAATTGTTTCCACACAGCATGTACAACACAGGAGTCGGCAAGAAGAGATTTTCAAAGGCACTAAAGACCAGCCAGGGGCCCAAAACCTTCCCAGAGAAAAGTCACTGACAATTAGATGTCTGACAAACACACCAGCCAAAGAAAATACTCTTCAGTCCTATCTTAAATTGTCATCTAATTTTCCTCTTTAGAAATTCGAAGTATGGCAAAAATTTGTTTCCTTGTGAGTCAAACTTTAGATTCAAATGAAGCAATTTTTTTATTACTCTCCAGATGGAAATATTTGTCACTGTTTACTTCTAATAATAGATACTCTCAACGCAATCTCTATGGGAACAAGCGTGTAAAATTAGTATGCAAAATGGTTAATGTAATGAACTGCAGTATAAAAGGACATGTGTCCTACTATAGACTCCTCAAACCAGAGGTCAAGTGTGCAAATACAAGAAACTGAAAAATAAAGACTATTCCTCAGAGTAAAGTGGAAATTGAAATGCTACCAGACTTCTGGTTCAGGTATCATAACAAAGGACAGAGGAGTTTTCCTCACTAAGGAATGAAAAATGGCAAGAACAAAATGAGCCCCTGACACCAAGAGTTAAACTTAAAAATTAAGAAGCCAGACTTGAAGTTCAGATTTTAAGGAATGTATGCCTTTGTGTGTGCTTGAACATTTTATAAAACAAAAAGGGACCTAAGTGTTGTGCAAGTTTTTTTAATTTTCAAGATCTTTGGTAAATGCTTAGGTTTATCATGGTCATGTATCAAAAAATACTTGAGTCTGATACACCCTAAAGTCTGAAGAATAATCTAAAATCTGTTATCTTTTACAGCTTAAGCATGGAAGCCAAAGGCAAAGAGAAGTTGAATGAATTTTCCCTGTAGCTCATCTAGAGCTTGTGGTCTTGCGTGAGGATCTTCTGCTTCCCTGCTATTTTCAATGCACAGTGCCTCCTTGATCAAGTATTCATTCCCCAGAATTGTGATTATTTATAACAACTATTGGTGTTAGAATTATACTACTGCCCAGAGTCACCAGAGGACCAGAAAGCAAGGAGAAAATACAGCATTTGATAAAAAGACTGAAAGAGTTGAATCTTGAGCTGCATCAGAAGACTGAACGGGGACAAAGACAGAATGCAGGAGCCACAGTTGGCACTTCCATGGAAGCTGCTCAGAGACAGCAAGATATTCAGAATTAAATGCACTTAAATGAAACAGAAATGGAATTCTGTCAAAAGATGAACTTAAAAGTGAACAAGCTTTAGAACTTCCTCGTGGACCACTGGTCCAAATTGCATGGGATAAAAATTTCCTGTAAGAAGGACTGTAATGAGTTTCACTTTTAAGCAAGATATATGTGCCATTTCAGCATGTCAGAGCAAGGTGAAGTAGGTGCAAGTTCAGTTGTTTTCACCTCATTTAGTGTGTAGGAAAAATTGAGGACCATTGTTTTAATTCACTACATGACATCTCTGACTGAGCTGTCAGGTAATTCAGCTCTTCCTTGGTGTCATTATTATAAAAAATAACTAACTGGCTTCCTGGATAGCTGTTGCTGACACCATCACAAAACGGTGTGTTTGGTTATTCTTATTCTCAAGACCCCTGCAGAGTTTCAACCACTGTATTGTGGTTCTTGCTCCTTCTTATGCTGCACTGAGAGAAGCCCTACAGGACCTTGTAACTTATAACAAACTTATTACTCACATCTATAACAGTTACTGACAGCAGGAGGTATTGCAGAAAGACATGCCTGAGCTGCTGAGTTTTGGTCATCATAGAGGCAGCACCAGAAGAAGACAGCCTAGCTCAGATCTTCCTGTGTGGTTTGCAGCCAGGAAGGCACTTTTTTCCCTTAACCTGAACACAGTCAGTGTGAAACTGACACATTACAACATTGAGACTGGATGCAAAATATAGATACCAGGGCTTGGTGTCTTCAGATGTTTGCCCATCAGAGTCACCACTCCATTGAGAGAAGTGGAGAAGTAATCAGTACACTCCAGGGGGGCCTCAAAGCACTTCAGCATTTAATCTCCAGATTTCTTTGAAGTAAGTCTATCAAATATAACCAAGCACATCATGTTTGTGGGAGCTCTGCTGGTATAATCTGGTGATAACCTCTGTACCTCAACAGCTGGCATGCTGTTTAAACACACAGACAATTTAGGCATCAGTTACAAACAGAGCCTAATGGATGAAATTGATGAAATAGGATGGCTGTAAAAGGAACAGATGACCTGTTTGCCAGACAGGCAGCCAACTCAAAACCCTCCTTACACCATCACGTGGGCAATTTGAGGTCATTCTCACCCTTGCTGCAATCAAGGCAGTTATGCCCACCTCATTTGCAATTTGTAAGTCACCTCATTTGCAAGCACTAGTCAATTCATTACCCTTGATGCCCCCCAAAAGATGTCAACTTAAGTGACATTTAAACAATTTGCTCCTATTCCCTTTTCAGCTCTAAAGGTGCCAATTAAAAAGACAGCAGGGCATGAAAAAGTCATTGTTTTAGTCTAGATGCAGTGAGAATTTGCTATTAGTTATTAAAGCTTTCCAAATGGCTGCTGGAAATCATTCTGCAACAAAATGCAAGAAGCATCTTGAAATTTCCATATAAGTCATAGATGACCAGGACTCTGACAGTACACACAGACATATTTTGTACCTAAGTATTTTTGGGTTTCCTTTGCATTTAGATTACATTCTATCTTTGTATACATTTTAATGGCTACATAGAGTTTGTAACAGCTTCCTCAGACTCATGAGCCAGAGGTTAAATACACAAATTTGCTTCAGCCAACCATAACTGTAATAGAACATGGAGATGAAGAAGACCTATTAGTTCACTACTTCATTTTTCTGGCCACTTCGAAATTGTTCCCTCAAGTGTATTTTGCAATACTTTGTCCAGATTGCTTTTATTTGACTGAAGAGCTGAGCAGCTGACCACTGCTACTCTTGGGACATTTTAATGCAGCTTAATGAACTTCACATTTAGGAAGTATTTTTCCAGACATACATTCTTGTAAGTTTGTTGTTTGTTTGTTTGTTTGTTTGTTTTTTAATCATGTGTGTTTATCACACCTCCCAAAACTAATTGAAATACTTAGCTAAATTATACACTTAGTAAGTGTGATAAACATTCCAAACTGGATAAGCAGCGTGTTTCTTCCTGTTGCAAACTTGCCAAAAATTACATTCGCCTGTTCTGGACTATAAAAAGATAAGAAACTACTATTACTAGCAATTTTTGAGCAATTCTGTTGGCTGAAAGAAGGGTGAATAAGTTTTTCAGATATGCCCAGAAACTACAAAAAAAACCTCAGGTGCCTAAAGTTTCATTTAGAGAGAAAGCACTCAGGAAAGTCCTAAATGGAAATCCTGAAAGCTTTCGGCTCAGCTGCTGTGTAAATCTGAAGCCCCAATCTTTACAGCAATATCTCTTCTGGCCTAAAATGTATATTTCTGCCTGAGGAAATCTTAAAGTAGATCTGTAAACTTAATTTGAGATCTGAATTTTCTCAAAATTGAAAAGTTTTTGTATATAGGTTTTTGTTCCATATTTGTCTGTAAAGCTAGACAAAATTTTATATTTTGTCTGTGTTTTCAGTAAGAAAGCCTCTACAGAGACTTTTTTAAACTCTCATTAACCTTTGCTGAGTCATCTGAGACCCAGCAAGCTAAAATTGCTAGATAAGGGCAGGAGAGAGTGAAACAATACCTTTCACTTTGACAAAATTCATTGTGTGATACTGTCCAGCAGAGTACATGTTTTGAGCTGACAGTGAAAACTAAAAATATAAATATATATATATATATATGAATTCAGGTATAGTTGCATATTGAGAAACGTGGTCTAGAGGGAAGTGTCTGTGACCAGGCAGTGGGGCTGGAACTAGATCATCTTTAAAAGGTCGCTTCCTTTTTATATATGTAAATATATATTTTTATAAATACATGTGAAAAGCCAAAAGAAACAAAAATAATGATGCACTAGAAATGAAAAAAAAAAAAAATTAAATCAAACTGGTTAAAGATTTTGCTTAGTCCCGGACCAAGCAGCTCATTATTCCTCATGGTTTTACTTTCCAAATGTTCTTGGAATTCTATGTCCTGTCAGGTTAGAACTGCAAGATTACATTCAGCTAGAGCTAAAATTCAGATGCTTTAAAAAGGCAGTCATGGAGCAATTCCTCTTTGCAACTGGTACGTCTCTTGTTTCCTTTAATTTATTCACTTTTCTCTCTGTGTCACTCTGATAATACTCCCTTGGTATTTTTTTATCCTTTTTCCTACTGTGGATCTTACTTTCCCTTCAGTCCATGCTGACTTTTCTGTAATTTATAGTTCTGTAGCACCACGTAGAAAACGGCTCCTGAGCTGCGTTTAATCATTGCAGTGATTTATCTGGGTAGAGAACTTAAAATAAATGTAACTTATTTCTGCTTTTAGGAAGAGATTGTTTGCATCTAAAGGATTTATACAACACTTCCAAGTGGTTGTTTTCTATGACAGCATATCTTTGCAAAAAGATATCATGAGGGATAAAATAAAATCTTATTTCTCTAGTGCAATAACTACTAGCATCTCTCTTTGATTTTGATTTATTATTCTTTCATCAGAAATAGGACTTAAGCATGTGATTCCACTCAGGACCACACTTGAGTCCTGTGGAAGAGCCATAGAAGAATGTATGGCAACTGGATTAGGTTCAACGTGTGTTGCAGAAATCACAGCTGTGAAATGATCTTGAAACAGGAGTCTGTTGGGCTGCACAATACAGAACCTTATGCTGAGCTGCACTTGTCCATATTGCAGCCTGGGGAGAGCCACAGCCATGAATTTGTACTCTAACATCTCCTGAAGCTGATCCCAAAGCATCAGTGTAAAAGGCAGTGCCACTATTTCTAGGCTCCATTAGCAGATACAGCTTTTCACCTGAGCCATGCTGAAGGCAAGTGCTGCATCTGCTATGCAGAGGATTTTTGTGCATTGAGGCAGCAGCAGTCACCAAATGTTTGCCCCACAGAGTACAGTGGAAAACACATTAATACTGTAGAATTTTGTTTCTCGAGCTTGCTGTCTATCTAAGCCAATCTACACTGTCCTTAAGAATCATTAACCTCTGACAGAAAGGAGGAGGGGTATACACTGGACCCATCTTTTATTTTTATTATTGTTACTCAAAGATGGAGAAAACAAATGCATGACTGGAAGCTTACCTGGAAGTTTTAGCTGCATCTAGTGGGTCTGAGAAAAGCTCTAACTACTCTCCCCAGACCTTGTGGTGTTTACATCCTTAGATCTTAGTCTTATCATCCTTAGATCCAGCCGTAGCACTGCCGTTACATCAAACACATTATTATTGTCATTGGCAGATCATAGTTGAGGTAGCTGGAAAATAAGTTTCATATGTATCCCACAAGTGCCATGAAGATAACACTGCTGCTAATCATGTTACATATAAAGCAACTGGAAAAGGCAAGAAATTGCACTGAACTCATAGCTCAGGTGACACCTTCAATTACTGAAGGTGTCATTAAAAGCAAATCAGCTGTGTAGGTAGATGGAAAAAAAAATTCACAGTGGTGAATAGATTGGTTCTTTCTGCTTCTCCTGACAGAGGGAGATGGCTAATGGAAAGTTCCCACATCACTCAGTGGTCCTGCATGTGTGGTTTCTGAGGAGCGTGGGGACCAGGGATGGTGACACAGGGCTGTGGCAGCTGCTCAGGTCCATTCCCCCCAACACTGTCTACTCTGTCATTACCCAGCTAAAAGCAACGCAGGGTTTCCTATGGCTGTGAGTCATCTACCCCATCCTGTGGTGGCTATTAAATGTTGGGTGAAGGGGTAAAGTCAGGACATGAGTTTTAGCCTCTTTTGATGTTACCCACACCTCCTTCTGTGGGTCATCCTGTAATGTAGATGCTGAAAGACTTGTCTTTGTCAGCAAATGCTTATTTTGACCATGTCCTTGTCAGTTGAAAGCATTGCTTAATTCATCCTTTTGAAAGAGAAAAGTATTTAGAGCAAAGTTGAAATGCAACAAGAAGCCTGTGCAGATGGAAAGTGACTCCATTTTCAGCTGTCCTCAGCTCAGCTTAACTCTGCCTCAGAGGCTGTCAGCAGCTCCCAGAAACACAATGCTGCAGCACAGGGGAAATCCAAGAGAAGCTGACTGACAGAGAAGATGATGCAGGGGATTTTCTTGTTAAACAAAGCAGGGCCTTTCTAATGAGCATTTAAGGGTGCAGGGTGAGGATGGAGATGAAGGGCCATCTCATGGTTTGGCATGCAGGCTTTGGGCAAGAGTGGAGAAGATATGCAAGGGCTGTGCCATCCATGTCTCTCTCAGCTCAGAAAGCATTTTTCCCTTGAAACTATGATTTTGATGTGGGGCTTTTGTAATTCTTGTGCATCCATATGTGCCTCTAGCTTTGGAGCAATCAAAGGATGTTGCCTCTGTGCTGTTTTCCAGGTTTTTTTGCAGAGGAATTGGAAGTCCCAGTTGGGACTCAGCATTGAGCAAGGGAATGTGGTTTGTGCTTCACTTCTGTTTGAAAAGTTCTCAGATAGCAAATATTTTTGTAGGTTAATAATTTCCACAATTTCTTAAGATAAGTGAACAGGGATGACTAGAAGAATGTATTGACATAGACACTTGCCCCCAATTTGTCTTCCCTGAGTCACGAACATTTTGGGAAGATGCTACAGCTGACCACACGAACTTCCACCCAGTCAATTACTGCATAACCTCATGGGCCAGTACATTAAGTTAATTGTTTTCCATTTTCCCCCTCAGTTCATTTCTCAGTGGGACATTATTATGCCCTATTTCACCCTGGTGCTGCCCATGATAAACCTATAGCTTCAAAGGGTTGCCAAGGAATCTCACTGAGTTGTTCCAGTTTGCCAAAATAAAATCCATACCTCTGAGTGTGAGGGTTTCTCACTGACTTTCAAAGAGAAATTTGTGTAAGCCTCAATCCTAAAAAAAATCTTGTATTTGAACTTGTCTTGGAGTGTGGACCTCTGCTCTTGCCCCATCCTCTTCTTTTCCCAATGTACTTTCCTTGAGTTTTTACTAAGAGTGGGACACAGATGCACATGTCTGTAATCTTCCAGAGCTATACCAACCACATTTAGATTTACTGATTAAAAAATTCTGAGTTTTACTCATTCTTTGGAAGTACTTGAACCTGAGGTAAGAAATTTAAAAACTCAAACAACCAAAACAGAAAGACTAGTCTAAACACAGTGTTGCCCAGTAACTAAATTAATTCTTTCTCTGATATTGAGTCACTAGCTCATGCCATGTATTTTGTCTGCTTAGTAGCTATGTCCTCCATTCTAAAGAGTAAATGAAGGGAGCAGTACCACTGGTACCCTTTTTTGGAAAGTGCAATGAGATGTTGGCCAGGGGCAAGATGTAACATGAAGGCAACATGATTATTATGTGGGTTTGTTACTTATTAAGCATTCATTAAAACCTAACTTCTGAGAAACCTCTATCTATGGACTTAAACACACAGTAAAGCTGGTCCTGTGTTCCTAATTAAGGTAGAAGTCCCACTGACCAACTAGACTGATTTATTTAAAGTACAGGTTTACATCAAGTCATTATGGCTCCATATTGTGCAGACCTTGTGCTACTCTCTTGGAAAACAGAGTCAAAAAGAGTTCACTTAACTAAACCAGAACAGCTCCTGTAAACAACTGTTTTCCATGTTTGAATTAAAGCCACTTGCATTTTTAAATACCAGACTGAAAACTAATCCAAATTCCAGCAAGTGCCCCATTTTCTTGTATTCATACATAAATTATTTGGAATTAGCCAATCTGGCTGCTTCTTAGGAAGAAGTGCAGATCTAAAATTCATGCACTATGTTAGAGTAGCGCGTGAGTCTTTACAACTGAAAATAGATGTTTGTAATGGAAACTGCAACTCATTCTTAACTATGCCAGTGTGAGCATGCTGTTCTAATATGCATGGCAAAATGTTATAAAATAACAAGACTGCAAAGTTTACTGCAGCAACTGTGCATTAACAAGCAATAAAGCACACATCATTTATAGCAAATTCAGTCAGTTATAAATTTCAACACTTACTGCTATTTTATAGTACCTATAATGAACAGAGAGCTGCAATTTGCATTCAGATTATGCACATAAGAAGCAATTCAGGAAGCCATGCAGTGCTTTCATGAGCACAAAGCACGGTTCTCTGACGACTGCTTTGTAGAAATTGCATAAAGATGTGAGGGAGAGTTCTTCCATTACTTTCAGTGAAACATAATTCCTCTCTCTATGAATGGAATGCATTGTTCACCCTCATATTCATAACAGTTATGTCACAGCTGCTGCAGGAGCAGTTCATCCTTCTTGAAGTGTAAGTCGATGGAAGTGAATACAGATCTGCAGAGCTGATAATGAAAGATAGGGCTGTGTCAAGTTACAGACGAGGTACTAAACAAGATCTAGGCACAGTACATTGACTCTTAAGGTCTGTGAAACTCCTTTTCCTTTCCCATTTTCATAAATTTAGAATTGCAATTGCAGAGGCTGGTGTTAACACCTGAGTTTACATCATTGGAAATATTTGGGTAGTTAAATGCTTTGAAGATGAAGGTATCCCATTCAAATTCAGCTGTAGACGAGATTGTCCTCCAACTCTGAGTCCACTATAGGATATTGGTTCACTGCAAGTTTTAAGGGAAATATAGGGGTTTTTTTACTACATCTGTGCCACAAAACCCATAAATGTTTTTTAGTTCCTGGAACAAAGAGCACAACACAGCTGTCTCCTATCCTTACCATGTGTGGAGACTTGAGCATAAACCAGCTCCTGCTGCTCCTCTTCTATTCCCCAGGACACACATGCTACTCCCCACAAGCAAGGAGCTTGCCAGGAGGCACTGGGCATCCTGAGCAGCTGTTGTCTACATAGTTAGCAGAAAAATAGCAAACTATACTCATGGTTTCCAATAAATGAGCTGAACTTCTTTTTGTAAGATTAAGTTCTGCAGTCCTTTCACTGAGTTTATGTCTATTTCCAATAGTTTAGGCACTAAGCACTCTGTTAACTTGTACTGGTTATGTCTGGGACAGAGTTAATTTTCTTTATGGGAGCCCATATGGTCCTGTGTTTTGGATCTGTAACTAAACCAGCGCTGGCAGCACACCAGTGTTGTGGCAGTTGCTGAGCTGTGCTGACACAGCATGAAGGCTTTTGCTCATTGTTCTTTTGCCCCCATGGGCAAGAAGGTTGAGGGTGGGCAAGAATTTGTGGGGGGACACAAGTGGGACAGCTGGCCCGAATCATCCACAGGGATATTACATACCATGTGATGTCATGGTCAGCAGCAATTAAAAATGATGTGTGGGGGTTGTCTTCCACAGTAGGTATTGCTCAGAGACTTCCTGAGGGAAGTGATAATTGCCTTTGCATAAGTTGTTGGTTAGTTTTTCTCTTTCCTTCACATTTAAACTGCGCTTGCCTTGGTCTACAAGTTTCCTCACTCCTGTTCTTCCTGTTGTCTCCTCCATGCCACAGATGAGGAGTCAGCAAGCAGCTGTACAGGTGTGTAGCTGCTGGCCAGGATCAACCCACCACACTACTGTATCCTGCGTGCCAGAAAAGCTGGTTCTCAGGTGACATGCTATAGAGTTATAGCTGATCACTAATGACTACAGATTTCACTGTATGTTGTCATTAATCTATCTGTGGCTTGTGTGAAAAACTGTATCAGGCCCATTCTGCTTTAACATATTAGCACAAATAATCTACAGAAATGTCAAGAGCAGACAAAGGATTAATCCAGTATGAAAATTATTAACAGTTCTTGAACAGATTGGACTGCTATGTTATACTCTCCTAAGATGGTGAAGAACCAGTAGGATTGCACATATAAGGTTAATAAGATTATTTTTATGTGGTTATTTAGCAAATCTACACTTTACCTGTACGGGTGGCCTGTACCCCAGAACAAAGGTGAATTGCATTTCCAAATCATGTATATGAAAGGGAAGTACACTTTCTGTCAATGCCATAAGAAATCTTAGTGTATCACCCAGTTAAATTAAGATCAGTGATAAAAATGAACATTCTTAATGCCTTCTTCTCAGTGCTTAGTTAGGTTAAGATAAACCTGGAAGGTGTTAGTGAAGATAATGAAGCTTTCAGGGATGTAGAAATGTAACACTATAACATATAAAATGAAGTGTCCTGACTGGAGTGGTGTTTGGACAGGGAATGGGAAAATCTGATGGGAGAAAGAAAATTGTTTAGAGACAGTGCAGAGAAAAACTACTTGGCTAAGCCTGACAGGTTTCTGGCCAACTCAGAACCATTTTCTTTGTCACAGCCAAATCCTAAGAACGAGTCAGAGGCTTTGGACTCTCACACATCTCTCACAAGTGTCTGTTAAAAGCCTTAACAGGTTACCACCTTGACAAGTGAGTTTCTGCAACTGAATATCTGCACACTGTCCCAGCAGCAAGGTAGGATGCACATTCTTAATTTCTGTATTAAAGACATTATATGAATGGTGTCTGAAATTTATGCAAAAAAATTATTTAGTGATTCTTACTTAACTATCAGATTTTAATCATCTTACTAGCTCTTCTGCATCTGGATACTTGTGAGCTTGCTAAAAAAAAAAAAAAAATCAAAAAACGACCAAAGTTGAGTCAGCTGAAACTTGTGTATATTCAGAGGAAATTGATGGCAATAACCAGAATTCAAATAGATTACATTCATAATAAAAATGTGTGCATGTAAGTCTCTCTAGCTCTGTTACTAGAAAAAATAATCACACTTTTCAAATTTAAAAAAACCTTTTAGATGCATAAGATGAAATATTTACAGTGCATGTACTGGTGGAAAAAAATCTAATAAAATTGTCTTGTGTTTTGACATCTGAGTGGATTTTTTCTGGTGTTACACTCCCCTCCACAGCTGTAATGAACTAGGTTCTTTTGGACTTGTTCTAACAAGCACATCCTAGTAAAAATAACAGAATGTGGTGAACTGAAGAGATGAAACAATTGCAAATAATGAATGCTTGGCTTTTTTTTTGTCCTTTTAGAACTGCCTAATGGATAGTCTGGCTGACCAACTGCAGTCCTGTAAATAGCTTCTCCTCTTGTTGCTATAATTAAAAATATTTCCCCAATGATTTCATGTTTTTCCTGTGGAGCAAGGTCACTGAGACATCGCACATCATTGTCTGGCTGTGATCTATCATCATTTGCAACGATTTCAACATTTTAAATAAACATTACCAACTGTTCAGTTTCTTGAGTTAGCAATTATATGTAACTAATCCCTGGCTGTTGGTGTATTTATATGTCAGCCTTGCCAGCTCAGCAGAGCATATGACATACAAGAGAGTCCTCGGGGTTCTCTGCTCTGGATCAGGCTGCCCCACATCTTTTGACCTGGAGCAACGTTACAAGAATCGTGACAGCCCTGATCCTTCCTGGCCAGGCACTGGGCATAGGTTAAATGCAAAAGTACTGGCAGAGCTATTGAAAAGGGGTAAAAAGCTCACTTTGTATTACCCTCATTTGGATAGAAGGTCAGAATCTGACTCATGGTCAAAGATTTGACTTCTCAGCCACCCCTGCACAGTAAGCAATTACTTACACTTTGCAATCATCCTGCTTCTCTTAGCTTCTATGAGTACTGTGGAAGCACTTCTAAGAAGCAATCCATAATCAGTTTCCTGAGCTCATTAAAAGACCAACTGAATTTACAAACCTGGTAACAAAAAATGGTTTTGCAATATAACACCAAAGTGAATTGATATGCATTGCAGATGTGTAGAAAAGATGGATGCTGCCATAATTGCTGAAAGCAGCTTGTAGGACATAAAGCATTATTCACATAGCTAGAGGAAAGGACTAGTTAATGCTGTTCTTTGTAAGTTAACCTTAATTCAGTTTGATGCAATACCCTACCAAAATACAGATGCAAAAAGCACTGGTTAAAAGCTCAGGCAAGTGTATAAAATGGAGGTGACTTGAAAAGATATCTACTGCTATGGACCTTCATATATTTATGGATTTCTGGTTTTAGTTCCTTCAGGAACCTTTTGGAGTTCAGACCCATGTTAAGAGGGTCAATAGGCATGTGACTAACCCAGCTTTAGCACTGGCTGCTGAAATGATTCACTGCAAATTTTCCTTTTTGGAGAAAATAAGTGTCTCAAACTAAAAGTCCCTGTTTCATATGTATATTGCTTTTGCTTACTTTTTTCTCTTGGAGATGAAAAAACCCCTATTTTTTTCTCAAAACACACTTTTAAGAAACTCTGTATAAGATTAGAGATTTCAAGATTCTTTCTGAATCACTTATTTTCTTCAGGCATGTAACATTTAACCTCACTGCAGCAGTCTCACTCCATGCCATTAAATATTATTTTGATGTTTTCGCTATAATAGGATTTAGCAAGTTTATGCTCAGCATAATAAGTCCTAGTCTGAACTAAACATCAGTATTCAGAACTTTGGGGAAACTTGTGGAGCACAGTAGCTTTTAAAGGGTGCTTTTAAAGATCAGAGCACCGGCATTTTATATGAATATTTTCACCCTTTGTGGATCTAAAAAGTTTATGCAGAGAGAGAAAAACAAATATGGTCTTTATATGCAGATCAGACTTGGTAAGAGATGAATCTCATTCTAATTACACTTAAAGGTTTCCTTTGATCTAGGTTGGTAAAGGTGTTACAATGAGGTCAGTTTATATTCCATGATGGAGACCTTCAGCCACAGTTTTTCTCTGGAAATACCAACACAGGTACTGATCAAACTGTACATCTTTTCACATTTTGTCAAAAATAGCTACTCTTGCCTCCAAATGTAATGTTCAGCCCATCTTTACTGTGCAATAAACTGTAATATATTAATGAAATCTGGGAATAGTCTTGAAGTCTCATATATTTTTCAACATTTTGTAACATCTCAGCATATTTTACTAGAATATTGCATTTCATTTGCCAGCAGGTGAAGAACAAGAAGCAACGGAGGGAAACATACCTACCTCCTACAGGCACTGTAGTAACAACAGATAAAATTAGGATGAGAGGCACTCATTGCTTTGACACTAGCCCCCTTTATCAGCACTTGATTTGCTGCAGGATCACACAAAACCTGCCTCCCTCAAATCCATCCTAAAATGCCATTTAAAATTGAGACGTACTAAGAACTGTCAGAGCTTCCACTCCAGTGTGAGTGGCAATCATACCAAGGTACCCAGTAACAATTTTTTTCTGAACAGTACTAGATGCCTTCTGTTGATTTTTCATCCCCAAATAGATCAGCATGAGACATCAGGTCATGTTTAATATTTATAGGTAATTATAAAAAGCTGTTTTATATTACCAGGGAAGACTGACTCAGGTCAATTGATCTGAGCCACCATTTTAATGTTTGTTTCTTCAGTATTGCATGTGAAATATATTTATTTACCATCAAGTGTAGCCATAATGGTATATCTGATATTCTCTGCTAAATAAGATTGTATATTATCTTCATATATATATATATATATATGTGAGAGAGTTTATGAGATGGCATGCATTGCTAAAATATTGATTTTTAATTGGTATTTTAGAGATTGAGAATGGGTTATTCCTTGTTCATAATTTGATTTGAGAGCTATCTCGGATTGTATTAAGCAGAAAACTACAACTGAATTAATTGTTGCTCTTTTTTTTTAATTAATTTACTTTTTTCTTTTTCCTGGCATACCCATTACATAGCCGTTACATGGGTACAGGCTTGAGAAGTGAGCTCATGCAAACTGCATGAAGCTCAACAAGGCCAAGTGCAAGGTTCTGCACCTGGGTCAAGGCAACGCCATGCATGAATACAGGTTGGGAGGAGAAAGGATTGAGGACATCCTTGAGGAGAAGGACTTGGGGGTGATGGTGGCATGAGACATCAATGTGCACTTGCAGACCAGAAAGCCAACTGAGTCCTGGGCTGAATCAAAAGAAGTGTAGCCAGAGGGTTGAGGGATGCAATTCTCCCCCTCTGCTCTTGTGAGACTCCACTTGGAGTACTGTGTCCTGTTTTGGAGGACATAAGAAGGACACAGAGCTCCTGGGACGTGTCCATAGGAGAGCCTCTAAAATGATTGGAGGGCTTGAGCACCTCCTCTGCGAAGACAGGCTAAAGGAGTTGGGATGTTCAGCCTGGAGGAGAGGAGCTGGGTCTCTTCATCTTGGAGAAGAGGAGGTGAGAAGATGAGGGGTGACCTCATTAATGTTTATAAACATGAGGTGATAAACTCATTTCATTGTACAGCACAGACTAACTGTTGCTTATTGTATTGTAGGGCATGTGTGAGCAAGTGGGGGAAATGCAGCTGGATTATCTAAACATCTGCCGTGTGATTTAATACTTATGCAATTGTATTTAACTCACCTGTTAGCAGGAATGTTTTAACAAAAAGTTCCCCTGTACTGAAGGATTACTCCAACTGCCATTGAGAATAACAGTGTCATTCTTCCATATTTCATTCTTAGAGCACATGCAGAACCACGTGTAAGTCTGACAGTCTTTGATTATGTTTGCTGGATTTACTATCCACCTAAAGGATAAAACTAATGTATTACATCTTATGTTAAATGAGACTACATATTGTTTTTGCCATATAAATAAATGATCTAACACCATCTCAGAGCCATCAGGCAAGTTGCAGCACTTACTGTGATAGGTAACGCAGAACAGAATTTCTAAAGAAGTTGTTGGCTTATTTGTTTGGCTTCTTTTTCTTGAAGACAAGAAGAGTAACATGCTGAGGTGAAATTTATGTTGCAGGAAAAAATTAATAACAGGAAAAATTTTCTATTTTATGGGAAAAAATAGTTTTTATTAATAGAATTCAAGAGGACATCTCCTACAAGCCTGTCATTTAATTATTATGATGTTAATATAAATCAGTTTTATTTTGCATAATTTCTTATGTTTTTCACCACAAATCCTTAATGTCTTCAGCATGTTATATCATTCAATATGATTTGCTATTCTTATTCTCCAAAAAATAAATACTTGTAATTTTACTTGGTTGATTATTAGGCTGCTGATAATTTGATCAAGATACTCCTGTGCATTTCTGTATCAGAAGACAAATCAAAATATCTACACCTTTATTTTGATGTAAAAACACAATAAGATTTCTGACAGATAATGCAGAATTCCTCATGGTACCAGCTCTCACTCTTCTCATAGGTCAGTCTTTCCTGATATTTTTCTATTGTGCCAGAAAAATTCAGTTGTTGGCCACAGTCACCATCTCTGGTTTTTGACTCTTTTACTTTAACCCATAGGCAGACTACTAGCTCCACCAGAAGCCAATTCTGAGAGAGCAGATATGATATAATGTGGCAATAGTCTTTCTTTGTGTGGGACACTGGACTAGATGACCTCTAATGGTTCTTTCCAGTTATATTTGGAAGACTTGGAGCTCTGGTAGCAAGTCCAGAGGAGTGCCACGAAGATTATCAGAAGCCCAGAACACCTCTGCCATGTGGAAAGTTTGAGAGAGCTGGGGCTGTTCAGCCTGGAGAAGATGAGGCTCCAGGGAGATATTATGTCAGCTTTTCAGTACTTAAAGAGGGCTTATAAGAAAGATGGGGACAGATGTTTTAATCAGACTGGTAGTGTTAAGGCAAGAAGAAGTGGAAAACATAAAGAAGATCTTTCTTACTCTGAAGGTTGTGAAACTCTGGCATAGGCTGCCCAGAGAGGTGGTAGGTGCCTCAACCATGGAAAACATTCAATGTCAGGTTGGACAGGGCTCTGAGCAACAGGACCTAGTTGAACATGTCTCTTCTTACTGCAGGGGGGGTGGAGCTAGGTGTTCTTTAAACTCTCTTCCAACCCAAACCATTGAATGATACTATATTGCCATGATTATAAATATTCTATGTATAAGGAGAAAAAGTATAATTGAGAGATGTGCTCAAGTGTTCTATGCCAGATCACTGAGTGGGTTGTAATAGAGCTATTTATTTAGCTAGCTAAAAATGACATAAAATTATTTACAAGTGCTACTTCAAGGAACCTGGCATTAAGAAGATAATCAAGACTGTTCCTTGACTACAGGCTGCCCCCAGAAAATTACTACAGCCCATTTAAATACACTCTAGTGTATCACTCAGTCCATCTCCTATAACTTCATATGTCGTTGTAAATCACAACAGAAATAAGACCTCATGTAATGGACAAATAAAATAAAAAATCAGCAAAGACAGTGCAGGTAAAGTAATTATGCCACCTTAGACTTCTGGAGGGCAAACTTTGACCTCTTCAGAAGACTGATTGACAAACTGCCTTGGGAGGCTTCCCTGAATGATACAGGAGTCCAGGAAGGTTGGAAATATTTCAAGAAATAAGTCCTTAAGGCACAGGAGCAAGCTGTCCCAGTGTGCCAAAAAATAAGTAGGTGGGGAAGGAGAGTGGCCTGGCTAAATAGGGACCTCAAGAACAAAAGGAGAGCCTATGACCTTTGTAGGAGGGGGCAGGTCTCTCAAGAAGTCTATAGAGATGTAGTGAAACTATGCAGAGAGAAAATTAGGAGAGCCAAAACACAGCTTGAGCTCAACCTAGCTACAGCTGTTATGGATTATAAAAAAAGTTTCTATAAATTCATTAACAGCAAAAGGAGGATTAGGGAAAATCTCCACCCTTTATTGGATGCAGAGGGATGAGGAAGGATGAGGAAAAGGCTGAGCTGCTCAACACCTACTTTGACTCAGTTTTTACCAGTGGAACTAATTATTCCTTGGACACCAAGCCACATGAGCTAGGACAAAGGGGGGGGATGGAGAATGAGGTCATCACAACTAAAGAGGAAGTGGCCAGTGACTTGCTACACCACTTGGACATACACAAGTATGGGGCTGGATGGGTTACACCCACGGGTGTTGAGAGAGTTGGCAGATGTGCTTGCCAAGACGCTTTTCATCATTTACTTGAAATCGTGGATAACTGAGGAGGTCCCAATGGACTGGAGGGTAGCAAATATAACTTCCACCCACAGGAAAGGCAGAAAGGGAAACTACAGACCTATCAGTCTGAGCTCGGTATCAGGGAAGGTCATGGAGCAGATCATCTTGAGTGCCAACACAAGTCACATAGAGGACAACCAAGGGATCAGACCCAGTCAGCATGGGTTTATGAAAGGCAGGTCCTGCCGGACAAACCTGATCACCTTCTATGACAAGATGACCTGGATATTGGATGAGGGAAAGTCTGTGGATATTGTCTATCTAGACTTTCAGAAAGCATTTGACACTGTTCCCCATAGAATTCTTGTGGAAAAACTCACTGCTCATGGCCTGGATGAGCATATGATCTGTTGGATCAAGCACTGGTTGGGTGGAAAGGCCCAAAGAGTGGTGACCAATGGAGTTAAATCCAGCTGATGGCAGGTCACAAGTGACATTCCTCAGGGCTCAGTGTTAAGACCGTTTCTTTTAAACGCCTTTATTGATGATCTTGATAAGGATATAGAGTATATCATCAGTAAGTTTGCAGACGATGCCAAGTTAGGCGGGATTGTTGATCTGCATGAGGACAGATAGGCTCTACAGAGAGGCATGGATAGACTGGATCATTGGGCCAACATCAGCTGTATGAGCTTCAGCAAGGCCAAGTTCCTTGGCCCTGCACTTGGGCCACAACAACCCCATGCAACACTACAGGCTTGAGGAAGTGTGGCTGGAAAGCTGCCAGGCAGAAAAGGACCTGGGGGTTCTAATTGACAAGTGGCTGAAAATGAGCCAGCAGTGTGCCCAGGTGGCTAAGAAGGCCTTTTCCTTCCCTTCTTTTGTAACATTGGAGTCCTAAGCAGAAACAGCAACATGTACAAGCCAAGTGTGTCTAGCTTTGCAGCTCTTCAAATAGAAAGGAGACTAATTATTCACTCAGATTTATCCTACCCAGTTCAAGACATACTGACATAAAAACTTTCAGGTAGAGTCAGGGGCAAATTACTTTACCTATGCTTTGCACAAGCTTTTCTATGAGTGATTTTATTGTACTATAAATCTCTGGTTTTGAAAACAAAATTTCAAGAATCTGCTATTTCTGATCTTATTAAATGTAATTGAGATATTAAAAAATTATGCTGAAATTAAAAAGATAATGAATATCCTTTCCATCCATGCACACTCATCACCAAATAGTAGTCAACCAGTTATTCCTAAAATGGTCAACCAGCCAGTCTCAAAACAGCATTTTTACAAGAGAAACATCTACCAGGACAAGCAGCTTTTCCCAGTGAAGTTTCTCATGTGTAAAAGTTTTGGTGCAGGATGGTCTCTTAAAACAGTTCTTACAAGCTTAAGGACATACACTCCTTCGGAGTGTTCCCACTGGCCTCATAGAAACAAGAGAACTGGAACAATACAGATCCATTAAAATGTCATTTCCAGACACTCTTTCAAACAACAGCACTGCATTTACATACAGACACTTTCTAGAGGGCTCTGGAGGCCTCGTAAGTGTGTTGTCCCTACTGAATTTTTATAAGTGTCTGCTTGAAACCTTATCCACCTGCAAACCCATCATTTCATAACATTGAGGCTGCAAGGTGAGCTCTGGACTGTGAGGATTTCTGTTATAACTGCATGCTGTGGGCTAGGTGGCCTTGTGTTGGGACTCATTTTTGCCTCAGCAGCATCAGACTAGCAATAATTCCTCAAGTTAGGGCTCACTATTTTAGATATCCAATGACTTTAGTAGAGCTTTTACTGTTTTATGGGTTTTGCTCTAATGAGTACAAATACTAAGCACATTGTAGACCTTAATCAGTATCACAGAAATCAAAATTCTATTACTAGAGTCAAAGACTGCTGCTAATACAAAAAGCATAAAATGTACTCGAAGCATGCTAAAGAGGATGTGGAACTGTTAATACACTTTGACTTTCTGTGAAAGGCTAGCATAGTTAAGAAAACCTGCCAAAATTATGTCCTACCATGTCCCCAATGATAGGAAAAAAAAAAGGATGCTAAGAGAAGAGCAGTCAAAGACAATGGTCATATGTGGTGAAGGCTTGAATTTGTGCTCATATATCTAGAACAAACCACAAAATAAGATTGACTGGTCAAGAGAAACACTGAAGATAAAAGTTAGGTTAAAGGTTAAATTTAATTTTTCAAAAGACAGATGATTAATACATTCACTTATCACATTTTTAATAATGAAGTTTTCTGTCAGTGATCAGACCATAAAAAATTCCAATCTGAAGTTGTAATGAGATACTAATTTTCTTATGGCTTAAGAGCTGAAGCTTGGACAAGATTAAGCCTTCATAAGCTGACCACCCGTAAGTGTTTCTTAAGATCTAAACCTTATAGGAATAACCTTATTAAAACTCTAGATTCACACAGTTTCAATTTTTATAGGTTTCTTTCATGAAGTATTTGTATTACCTACTTGACCCGTTTAATGTTTCCATAATTGCTACTTTCAGAAAAATCTTTGACCATCAGAAAATCTTCACATGAACTTCCTAAACAAAATTTGAGCCTTGTAGCTGAGTGAAAATGAGCATTCCATCCCTGGTAAAGACCACAGTCTTTGTATTACCCCAAGAATATAGGCTCTCTGGACTTGTCTGAAATTCTCTTACCTTGAGGTGATTTTAGCATGCTACATCTGTGACAGAAGTTGTTTAGAAATCAGATAGCTATATCCTAAATTTTTTTAGCTTTAGTTCTGTGCAAGTGTGCAGGGCCATGCCTAGTGCTAACTAGTAGGTAATGATAACAAATAGTTATTCTGTGTAGAATGAACAGCCTATGAACTTGGAATAAAATTGAGGTGTAGTATAGGAACACATACCAAAAACCCCAGGACTATAAGCACAAATGGCAGTGATCAGTTACTGGGCATTGTAGGAGTGCAACCCTGTGTGGCTGGTAAAATATTTTTTTAAGGATAATAAAAGAGAATAGAAAAGCAGGAAAATAAGAAATATGGAACCACTGAAAATAAAGGGAGCAAAAGTGCAGTTTTCAATAGTGTACAAAAAAATCCAAGCAGAGCCAAGGCTGAGGGATGCCAGTGTCACACTTTTCCCTGCAAAGATCTAGGGGCATTGACCATTTCTTGAAAATCTCCATCATCCACTTGTGGAAGAAGTGACAAGAGAGAGGAAGAGGATGGGTGAGCAGAACATCAGACAAACAATGTAGGGACCATATTGTTTGCATATGTCAGCCCTAACTTTATTGTTAACACTGTTAACAATATTGTAACTGAACCAAGAATAAATTTAATTGGGCTGTCCACATTCTAATTAGACTAATGATGGATTCTTTGCTCCACCTAGGAAGCTTAGTCATCAAGATTTTCAGTATAACAGGAAACATTTTGTACAATTTGCTTTTCCTTTTTCAGATTTCATTCTTTCCCCTCAAAATGTACAAAACTGAAGTGGGAAGTAAAATAGATGCTTTGCAGAATATTCCCTTACATCCTGTAGATTCTTTTTAATGTTTTCAAGTTATGAAATACTGAAAAATGTTCTGAATACAGTAAGTTAGTTTTTAATTTTGTTTAAAAAAGCCCAACACAATTCCACAACAAACTGTAACCTTCAGTTTCTTGTAGCATTTTGGGGGAAAATAAATGTACCAACAAGACAAAAAAAATTTACTAAAATTGTAATGTAATAGTTATATAATTCTTAAAAAGCCAATGTGACATAGCTCTCTGCACCAAAAAGCTAGTATTTCGTGTTCTTGTGTAAGGCTATTAGCTCACTGAAATGTCTGACATATTGTTCTGTTAAAGTATATGAAGAAGAAATTTGGTAAAAGATCTCCACTCATCCCAGGGGGGATACACTGACACGGAGGCCGTCTCACCATGCCAAGAGAACACAACAGCTCTGCTGGTGGGCAGCCAAGAGCAGAGGGACTTCTCCTGTGGCTCGACGCCAACCCAGTGTCTCCCACATTGTGCTCTGGCTGTTAATGTCAGACAGAAAGTCAAGGCCAGGGCAGCCAGAAAGTGCTCACATCACAGCAGCTGCTGGCAGCGGCGAAGGAGGATGGAGTGCAGTCAGGCTGAGCAGACCTGTGCTACGGGCCAGCCCAGGGAGCAGCTAAAACAGAAACCAGACTCTGCAAAGGCAGCTTGTGGCCAGCTCTGCATTCCTCCACAAAGTCTTAAGATTGTCCCCAGAGGTGCAGTCAAGAACAGGATATCGACACTTTTGGTTTGTGTAGTACCATTTTTCCCAAAGCTGCGACACAGATTTCCTTAGGAGTCATGCTCGACAGGCATTCTTGTTTGTATCACATAGCACATGCACTGGGACAGGAAACCACAGCACTTCCAATGCATTGATAACAAAAAATAATAAAAAGATACATTCTACACAATGAGGAGTCACTTCGTACGTCAATGAGTGATTGTTAATAGATAAAAGCTTTACTGGATTCAAAACTTTTCACCATTCTTTGTACTTACGGAAAATAAATGTCATTTCCCTTACTTGAAATGGATCTGTAAACACTGGAGGAGTGTTTTTAATGCCTAAATATGGGCTTAAACTCCATCTGAGTTGCCCTAATGCACTGTGATCTCCAGATAGTGCCTGTACACCCTGCATTATTCCCAGAGCTTATTTGCCAGGCCTGTGAGGACATCTTGGGCACCCTAGAGTACCTCATTTGGAAAAAGGTGGGTTTCCATGGTTGGGAAGGACATCCTGACCCAAAGCTTGCTAACACCATCTTCAGGTCAGAGAGAGGACTCTGTTACAGAGAGAAAACAATAGATAAAAAACAGATAAACTTGTCTCCTCTGTACTGTGATATTCAGGTGCATCACTTCTCTCTTACGCATACATAAAGTGGCATTCCAGTTTATCATAAGAATTACAATGCTGTGTTCATTACTTTCACTACACTCGATGATTCCTCCACAAAAAACCTATTTATTTGGGAAAAATGTTGTTTGTAAATCCATCTGTATTGGGCCTGGGTGGGATGCAGTTTACTTTCCCCATAGCAGCCCTTCTAGTGCTGTGCTGTGTAGCTGGAAGGGGTTGGTAACACACCAGTGTTTTGGCTTCTTAGTGCTTGAACACCATCTGGGCTCTGCCTCCAGCCCCCATCCCACCAAAAGCCAGTAGGGTGGGGGTGAGCAAGAGGTTGGGAGAGGACATGGCTTCAGCAGCAGACTCAAACTGAACAAAGGAATATTCCACACCAGACACTGCACTCAGCAGTAAAAGCTAAAAGAAAGAAGGATGAAGAGGCAAAGGGTGTTTGTTATTAAGGCATTTGTCTTCTGAATAAACTACTACATGTACTGAGATCTTGATTTCCAGCAGGATGATGGACATCAACTGCTGATGCGCAGTAAAGAATAAATCTTTTTGTTTTCTTGTGGCTTTTCTTTGGCTTTTCATTTTTGTTTTGTTTCATTTTTCTTATTAAACTGCCTTTATCTTGACCCATGAGTGTTTCATCTTATTTTCACCTCCTGAACTGCTCCAGAGGGGAAGAGAGGGAGCAGCTTGGTGGACACCTGGCAACCAGGTCAGGGTAAATCCACCATCTTTGCATAAAACTTTAGTTCTTTTCAGTTTATTTCCCTATATAATCATATTTTTCTGTGTGTTTTGGGTTACTGAAAAAAAAATAAATTACAGAATCATACAGAATCACAGAAAGTTATGGATTTGAATGGAACTCTGGAGATCATCTAGTCCAGCTTCTCAACTGGAATCACCAAAATTGAAATCTTTCTTTGCCACAGATCCAGCACAAACTGAAAACATGGCACTGATAAATGAAGAGAGATTCTTCAAGGGACAATGGGCTATGCAGTTTAGCAATCTGGCAGTCTGAGACACAGGTTGTAAAGAAGCCACATAGTCAGGTTTTGAGCAATGTGATTGACACAGGACCTGACTTCTTGAGATAAGCCTGTGATATGCAGCAGAATATTTTTAAAACAAACAAAAAAACCAAAAACCCTAAAAGTTTGTCATTGGTTGCTGAAAAAGTTAGTAAGGTTGGTGTTATTACACTGGATAACCATAGACTAGGAAAAAGACCTTACTCTCAGCAGTTATCCAGTTTGAACTCGCAGTCATGGCACTTTCTTGGGGCTAAGGCCGACCTTAACCAATGAAGCCCATTGGGAAGGACCACAAAACCAAGTGTCCAGAGACCAAGTTCTGCAGAAAGCCTACGTGATGTGTCAGACATTGCCTTACTTGGCAATATGGCTGCTTTCAAAGCCATATTCTGCTAAGTGGTCCTTTCTGACTCTTCCTCAGGCAACCGTGTGAAAATGAGACCATTAGGTTACAAGCAGAGCATGACACCATTATACAGCTAGGCTAAGGCCATATATCATTCAAAAGGAAAAATCAAAACTCTTAATGTGAACAGAGCATCCAATTGCACAACTGTGTAAGAGGCACAAGGAACCATGACAGTAACCTTCTCCAGAGAAGTCCTGTTTGGAGGTGAGTAGTCCTTACCTGTTGATGTTTTCCACCCATCGCATTATCTCACACAATAGACCAATGTAAATAAAAGAAATTGCCAAGAGATCTGTGTCAGATCAGTTCCTTTGCTAATAGGTGGAATGATGAGGACTTGAGCCAGCTACAGTTGAGTCAGAGTCCATCCCACCCTGCTCCACACTGTGGTCCTACTCATCTCTTTAACCAAGCTGGAGTCAAGGGGCACTTCTGTTTCACGGGGCAAAAAATTCAGTCACTAATGAAGTGACACTGGGTTAAGAGCTTCATCCCAAGCCCATGACTGTGAAGACTCATGAGGTTCCCATGTCTATTGCAGTCAGACATTTCCCAACCCTTCCAGTGCCAGCCAGTCTTTGGTGATAGGAGCACAACCTTCTGAGACAACTCTGGTCAACTTCTGGCCTTCTGACAGATCCTGCAAGGTTAAGAGATTGTCCAGAACCTGGAGACTCTGGAGACAATGGCACAGGGGAGAAGACAGGCAAGCATACAAGGAGGGAGGAATGAAGTGGGAGAAGAGGGGAGAAAAGAAGCTGCCCATAGACAGATATTAAACTACTTAAATGTCATACCAAAGGTGCCCACCCAAAGATTTTCTCATCAAAGTCTCTCTATTTTTGAAGCTAACTCACTGTACTGGTAACACTCGGACACCTTAAACAGTGTCTGCTGAGCAATGTGATTATTTTCTGTTCATAGTGAAAGATTTTCTCTGCACAGGACTCAGAGTATTGGATTGTCTTCCATCTTCCAGAAAATATTTCCTTTTGTATGTTTTAACATCCAAATACTTTTATCTGTAACTGAACAAAACTTTCAATAAAACAGTGTTCAACTGCATTTCAGATCATTTGACTTGGATCAGATTTTAGAAATCATATTCCTTATGTCTGAAGCAAAAAAAGAGAGGAACATTGTTTAAAAAACAGGTGTGTGATTTCCCCCAAAAAATTGTATAGATGTTCTATTCTGTAAAGAAAAAGGACTTTCAGTTGAGAGAGCTAGTGCATAGCTACTAACAGAGCAGACATTGGGGACTCTTAATATGTATAGTTTATGCCTAATTAATTTCAAAAGAATAACATATGAAACCTGAAATGCATACACAAGTCCAATCCTTTCCATCTATAAATCTACTCTCCTCCAGTTTAAAATCATTATCCCTTGTCCTGTCACTACATGCCCTTATAAAAAGTCCTACCCCAGGTTTCTTGTAGTCCCCTGCCAGTTACTGAAACCTTCTATAATTTCTTCCTGGAGCCTTCTCTCCTCCAGGCTGAATAACTCTTGTGGCCATAGCCTGTCCTCATATGAGAGGTCTTATCAGGAGTGCTCTACAGAGACCCAGCCTGGGGCCAGCAGGACCTGTGAAAAACATCTCCCTGCCCATGCCCCAGCCACTCTGCCTCTGTGCAGAGCAGCTTAATGTATTTACACACCTCACTCATGGAAATGCTGATGTATGTAACACAGGGTGGGTGTTTAACAGATAGAGGCTGAAAAATTAGACAGAATGCAAGGTTAAACAAGGAATGCAAAAATCTAATTAAAAATGTAAAATTAGAGCAGTGGTTAAGTTATTATCACCTATTAAAGACAGAACTGAAGCTATCCATGTTATCATGAGATCCTGATGTCCAAACTACAGGTGAGTCGTACTTCACCATCCTACTAATCCTCCTCCCCATCACAAGTACCCTAGAAAAAAAAATACTTAACTACTAAACTACTCACTCTCTCCTGAAAGGAGGTTGTATCCAGGTGGGGCTTGGTCTCTTTTCCCAGGCAACTATCAGTAAGACAAGAGGGCATGGTCTTAAGTTGTGCCAGGGGACGTTTAGGTTGGATATTAGAAAGAATTTCTTTATGGAGAGTGTGATCAGACATTGGAATGGGCTGCCCAGGGAAGTAGTGGATTCTCCGTCCCTGGAGATAATTAAAAAGAGACTGGATGTGGCACTCAGTGCCATGGTCTGGTAACCGCAGCGGTAGTGGATCAAGGGTTGGACTTGATGATCTCTGAGGTCCCTTCCAACCCAGCCAATTCTATGATTCTATGATTCACATGTATCTGACCACACTAAGTAAAAACTGAAGAGATCCACATACACATTTAACAGTTATACCACCAGAAGAGTTCTGACAGGAAAATTAAACCAAAGAAAAGTAAAGTCTGGAAGTTTCAAGTGTATGGGAACTTTTCCAATAATATACTTGCTACCCGAAGCTGGAAATGAGAACTGAGAAATAAATACATTCCTGGCAAAAAATATCAGCAATTAGGTTTTTCATACTGCTGTATTGTATTTATATAGGTAGGAGGCTATGATTCTATGATTCTATGATAAAATACTCTAATAGTTTATAAGAACATTGGTCTTGTAAACCAGAGTGAAGACTACGCCCCTTCTTAGAGTAGGTTTTGCCAGCAGAGAGGTTTTGCTTTGGCCTGGCTCTTATCTGGTGCTGTGGACTAAAAGCCCCTGCAGACGATTGATTGCCCCAGTACTGTCTGGGGTACACACACACATCTACCTCCACCCAAGAATCGTGGTTCATTCATCCACAGCCACTCTGCCCTGGGAGCCAAGGCACTGAGAACGGGCACATTCAGGAGGTTTTTACTTCAGAATCCAAACAACATGGACCCACAGGCATTCTCCTCAATGACCCAGAAAAATATAACCCCACAGAGAAGTAACTGGCTATCTGCAGCCTTGAAACCCCAAGAAACACTTGGTTTTCCTTACAATAACCTGTAAAGTACTACAGACACTGGCTGTGGGTATCACTTTTTTCTCTTTGTAGAATTGTCTGGGTTTAGCTTAGTAATAACAATTAGGAAACATTTACTACCAGGATCACTGATTTATTTACTAACTCAAAATCTTCCATCAACTTTTCTGCTAAGGAATTTTAGATGGATACCAAATCCTGCTCAATCTCATCACATTGAACTCCAAAAAACTGATTAATTGCTGTAATTAATACAAATTACAGGTTAAGCAATAGCCATCTGTCTTTACTCCCATTCTTTGTAAGCATTTCAGGGATGTAAATATCAGGCAGTGAAAATAACTGCTTAAGCTAAAGGCCATGCTGACACAAGAACAAATGAGTATAAATTGGCTATGAATAAATTTAAGTTGGAAATTAGAAAAAAAAGAAGTTAAGCACTACAACACTGAGGATCTGAATGAGAATTTTTATGACAGCAATGCAGTACTGAAAAAAGCTTACTTTAAATCTGAGCCATATAAATTTAAGAAATGTATGAAGTAATGTGGAACTTGTTAAAGAATGGCAAAAGCAATCCCTTCAGAGAGGCTCTTCTGCTCTTCTGCTACCACAGGTCTCCATGTGGCCCAGGAGCAAGGAGAGATCAAGCTTCAGGTAACACTGATGATTTCTTGAATGAGACAGCATTAATTACTTCACTTTACCTGGCCTAGATAAGATCACATTGAATATAGTTCCAGAATATTATATTTGAAGTCCAAAATACGTAATTTTTTCTTGCAGCAACAGAATATATTTTAAACACCTACAATCAGATGTTTGTGCAGATGCAAATATTTTTCAGGTAAGAAAATCATACTACTACAGCTTTTGGTGGTGAAATATCTCTCAAGTGTTATCACTTTGGGCTTTCACTTTTAATCAGACCATTTATGCTAGGTATAGGGTAATATTATATTCTACAATTCTTCTCATAACTTTAAGGTACTTACAGGAGCTAAGAAACTTTGTACACATGGCACCAAGAAAAGGAAATCTTTCATGGGCCAAAGAGAGATGAAAATGTATACCCAGTTCTGGAGAGCAAAAATTCCATCACACCATTTAATTAGGCCAATGAGTAGTGAAACTATGTAAATTTTAAATATGCTTCTGAAACCATTTCTTACTCTTTCCACAGACTTTCTACATATTACAAATTAATAAAAATGATTATGCGGTTTATGGAGCATATATATCAAATTACACCCAACTCTAACCTCTCCAGCAATCTTTTCAGACCCCACCTTTTTTATGCTGCTTGTATAATATACCTGTAATCTCCTATTTTAATTGTAATTCACTCTTCAGCAAAAATAAAGAGACTGGAATTTCACCTTAAAGATATTTAAATTAATTTCTCCTAAAGAATGAGAATAACATTTTTTAGATCCTAGCAGCTTATAAAAAAGAAAATATTTTTTTCTATTAAAAATACATGAAGTAGCAATTGGTTGACAGCAAGAGTAGGTGGATTTTCCTTTACTTTGGATGGGTAACAGGATGGGTAACAGGACCGCAGCACTATAAGAGAATAAGAACAGCTACAGAAATGACAGTAGAAAGCAAAAGATCTTGCCATCTATCAATTTTTTAGGATTAAAACATACAAAAATGAAAAAAAAAAGTTAAAGTCAATCCTAAACAGGCATTTCCATGTGGGTGAAAAATGGAAGGATTTTGAAACATTCGTAAATCAAAATATATTAGAACTTTGGAATCAAGAAAAGGTAATTCTTAGATTCCTTTGTCAAACTGATGAAGGAGGAGAAATTAATTAAGGCCACTTGGAAGGCTTTTAAATCACTAATTTGAGACCAATTTTTTTTTTTTTCCCCCTCAAATACAGTTTTTACAAGACCTAAGAATGCAAATATCTGAAGCTGCCTAAAACCTGCCAGTTGATAGCCATAAATGAGAAGCAATTGTTGAGAGTTCTGTTTTTAAAACAAGTTCCAACACAGGGATATTCAGACCAGTTGAGATGTAAGAATCAGCTGATTTAGGCTTAAATCTGGATGAGGTCTGGCCATGTTAGTTCTGTTGCTACCATGTTAACACACATTTTTTGTATTTGGTCTACCTCCCAACCTTCTCTTATTCTCCCTGTTTGCTGTGACATCATTTCTGGGATAAATGCCAAAGACAAAACTTTTGAGCTGTATGGTATAGCATTCCCAATATTTTCAAGAAATAGAATTAATGCTATCACCCTTGCAAGTGGATAATGTTTTGCAAATGAATGGTACATTGATAGAAATCTTCATACTCAAATGTGTGTTCACAGAGGAAAAGAGACAGGTCCTACTTCAAATCTGAGCCACTAGTTCTAAATAGGCTTATGTTACGATAAAAGAATTTTTTATGATAGGAGATACCTATTAATGATATAAAAATTTGTGATTAACATATATTTCCATGGTTTAAAGCAGTAATTCAGTTACCAAATGATGCAAACATAAAAATAAGCACTAATCCTGATGTTGTAATACTGACATTTAATGATTAATTTGTTTTAATACTTACAACAAATTAAGAGAAAAGGAGTCAATCATAAAAAGTTGTAACTCCATTACATATTTTAGGCTACTTTGAGGTCACAACAAAGAGGACTTTGTTACTGCTGCCAGTAGTTGCTATATAAGCAGAATTATTTTACATTAGTTTTCAAAAGTTTTTTTCAGAAAAACATATGCTAGAGCACTGTAATATCCTAAAAGCACATGAGGCTTACAAATACATCATTATATTTTGCTATTGTGTAAAAGAAAGTGGTTAGGAACAAATATACAGGGAGTTACTTGTTATAAATTATCTACTTAAGAAGTGGTGGTGTTTCAAATTCCACACTTAAGTAATGGTAAGCCAGTGTCCAGCCTCTGAAAGTGACTTGCAAGGGAGAAAAAGCTATTAAATAAGAAAGAGGAGAGTAAAGAATGGAATTTTATGGCAAGCAGCAATGTATTTCTCTTTCTTCCAAACTTTAAAAGTTAGCTTTTAATATTTAGGTTACAGACCAGTGGTGGTTTCTCAAAGTTTCTGAAAATATTGCAAAAAAATATAGACTAAGAGTTAACTGCATAGAATCACAGAATTGCTCAGGCTGGAAAAGACCTTCAAGATCATTGCGTCCAGCCTCATCCTAACCCTATTACCCTATTTCTGATGACCCACCAGTAAACCATGTCCCCAAGTACCACATCCAAATGATTTTTTTAACACATTCAGGGATGGACACTCAATCACCTCCCCGGGGAGACTGTTCCAATGCTTAACAACTCTTTCCATAAAGCAGTTTCTCCTGATATCCAACCTAAATCTTCCCCTGATGCAACTTGAAGCCATTTCCCCTTGTCCTGTCATCTGCCACCAGTGAGAAGAGACCAACCCCACTCTCACTACAGCCTCCTTTCAGGTATTAGTAAAGAGTGATAAGGTCTCCCCCTCAGCCTCCCTTTCCCCAGACTATTCAGCCCCAACACCCTCGGTCACTCCTCACAGGGGAAGTTTTCCAAACCCTTTGCCAGCTTTGTTGCCCTTCTTTGGATTTGGTCCAACACCTCAGTGTCCTTTTTGTACTGAGGTGCCCAAAACTGGACACAGTACTTGAGGTGAGGCCTCACCAGTGGTGGGTGCAGGGTCAGGACTACTTCCCTGGTCCTGCTGGTCACACAGGTTCTGACACAAGCCAGAATGCCATTGGCCTTCTTGGCCACCTGGACACATTGCTGGCTCATATTCAGCCAACTGTCAATCAATACACCAAGGTCCTTTTCTTCCAGGCAGCTTTCCAGCCACCCTTTTCCAAGCCTTGCCTGGGGTTCTTGTGACCAAAATGCAGGACCCAGCTCTTGGCCTTACTGAATTTCATACAGTTGGTGTCAACCCAACAACTCAGTCTGTCCAGGCCCCTCTGTAAAAGCCTTTCTGCCATCCAGCAGATCAACACTCCCTCCCAACTTGGTGTCATCTGTGAACTTACTGAGGGTGCATTCAATCCGCTCATCAAGATCATTAATAAAGATGTTAAATAAGAGTGTGCCCATCACGGTGACCTAGGGGACACCATTCATGACTCGCTGCCAACTGGCAGCATACAGCATCTGTGTGAATTACCATTATTTTAGACTGTAATAGAATATCATCTCACTCATTATCCTAATATTTAGTTAAAATAAAGTGTGAGCCAAGTTCCTGTGCATCTTCTGGGGCTTTCTCTCAACCAGTGTAAGGTGAGGGAAAACACCAGGTCCTCTTAGATTAAAGTAGGATTTTCTTGGACATCATAGAAACACTCCAGCATTTACAATCTGACTGCAGGGTACACTGTAGCAGTGAATTCTGCACCAATTGCTGGAGTTATGACCACACGGGCCTTGTTCATGTAATAAAACACTGTGTGTGATACAGTGGTGCTGAGCAAGGGAGAATAAAACCAGAACTTCAGCATCTGCTGCTGTTGGATATGGGTCAGATTCTTACCAAATGATCATTTTTTTCAGTCTTTCATGAATTGTCCTGGCTGTGATTTTCACTCTGCCAAGGATATATCCAGTGGAATCTGGTGTGGAAGAAATGACAAATGAACCAGAAAGAGATTCCCAGGGGAGTGTCTCCTTTAACAGCAAAACAATGGAAATCAGCCAAAAATGCCATTTGGGACCCAAACGAACATTTCAGTAATAAGTACTAGAAACAAGGCAGGGTTGTGTATATCAGCACACTAGGGACTAGTTTAAGGTCTGTGACTGAAGGAAAGAAACCACCTTGCTACAGATGGCTTTTATTACATGCTTCTTGTTGTTCATCAGAAAGCACTTAATAAAACAGATCAGCAAATAAAGCAACCAGAGTGTTTACAGCCATAGCATAAAACCAAATAAGCATTAAGAATTTAATGATGAAAGATATTTTTTTTCAGCCCTGGCTTTGCAAAGGCAGCAGGGGAAGCTCTGCACATTTTCTGTAGAAGGATTTCAGAGGAAGCAAACCACTGTCTGAAGGCTGTCCTGCCAGTCTCATGGATGAGACCAGGAGCAGCAGTAGATCTTGTCCCAACAAATATTTGCTGAAAAGCTGTTGTGAATGTATCAAGCTAAATTCTGCTTTTAGCCCTACTCCCTATGACCTCAATAACTACAGCAAAAAAAGCTTGGTGTGTTAATAAGGGCAAATTTTAGTGAAAGGGGTAGAATTTCTTCCAAAAGGCAGAATGAAGACCAATCTGAAATTGCATTTGTTACTGTTTCTACCCCAGCTTCCTAGGGGCAAAATTTTAGCTGAAATATTTTAATCCAAATCAACTGATTAAGAATAAAATTAGTTTAAGCTGATGTAACCCTGTACAGCAAATAACTGCATTTCAGCATTTTACTAGGTGGAAAATAAAAGCAGAGGCAAAACTGACTGAAATATATGGCACTGTTCTCACTACATTACCTTAGTTTTCTGTCAAAAGGATGAGATATTGGGTAAGACAAATAATCACTTCTCAAGTTATTTTCCAGTTTTCCTTGTTTCTCTCTCTATGAAAGTGAGATCATGTAAGCTCCATGAAGTAAAGCACTGCATCATCTCCAGACAAAAAGTAATTTGAAAGTCTATTATTATTTTATACCAAAAAAAAATTCAATATATATAAACAGGAAAATTTGTCTGCTATTCAAAGAAATGAATTGCAGCAAGAAAGAAACTACAAGATGATTTGGGATACCAAAAGACTCATGCTCCCTGATTTAACAAATTTATATTTGTCAAATATAATAATCCTAACATAGTATGGTCCATATGCTTTAATAACAAAGGTAGAGTTCCTCTTTTTGATTATTGGCTTATGGTTGATTTAATGCAGGGATGAAGCAAAAGATAAGGAAAGTCTAAGAAATATTTCAGTAAGAAAGAAACAAAATAATTTTTTTTGCATGGATACAATGCCAACCAAACAGGCAAGTGCCTTTGTGTAAAACCATCAGTTTAGGTGTAACAATGAATATGACATGTATTAATGATTACCCAGCTTCTTGCTACCCTTGAATTTAAAATAAAGATGAAGTACAGTAAACAGAATACGTTAAATTCAGACAGAGGTCTACTGAAGCTTGGGACAGACATTAATGTAATTTACATAACCTTCTAGGCCATTTACCAGAAAAATTACACTAATAGTTTCTGACTCTGTGACTGAATAGGACCATAAATATCTGTATCGCTGGATAATATTAGTGCATTTAAAAAATATTTGTGCCCTACTTCTAAGATAGTTTATTAGTTTAACAAATAAATCTTGATGAAGAGCATGTTTTCCAGTTCACTGAAAATTTCAGTCTTTCAGAATTTGGTTTCAGTCCAATTCAGACAAAATTTTTCCCCAAATTCTTTCCAGAATGCAATAATCTAAAGCAGGGGAACATTGCACTAGTAATCATTGACTGGAAAGGTGGATGGAATCCTGTCACCCCTGAATCCTTTCCAGTCCATCACCCATTTTCAAAATAAAGTAGTTCCTCCTGCTTTGTCAAATGGCCTATCCTGTAGTGTCAGGTCCTGCGTGTGGTTCACAGGACCAGCAGCTGCAAAGCTGTGTGCCTGGGCAGAGATCACCCCCATGGCCAAGGCACTCTGTGATGAGGAGGTGGCTCTTATGTACCAACTCCCCCAGCACAAAGCACAGAAAGGGTCTGCAAAGCATAGGATGCCTATAAGCCCATGGATCCCACTCAGATCCTTGCAGGAGAAAGACAAGTCCTGAAATATCATGTTAGGGACAGGGGAAACTGAGATATATGACTGAAGAGCATTTCCATGGATTTGGCTGACCTGTTTTGCAATGACAAAATCTGCAAAGATCGCTTCAGGTACAACACAATATTCTCATCTATCAGCGCTCTGTGAAATTCTGCCCTATTTAACAAAGATTGTTAAGGTTTAACAATCTTATCCCGCATAAAAATGAAATAATTTAATGAAAAATGGCATTTTACCATTCTGGTAGTGAATTCCAGGAAAAGATACCAAAAAAGAAAACTAGTTTCATGTTATTAAGCAATTTACTGACACATATTGCTGGTCCATGGGTGAGAGAATCAATACATTTGAACACAAGAAGAATTCTGAGAGTGTCAGGAGTTAATGTAGATGTCTTCAAAAGGTAAACAGATGCAGCTAATCTTTGTGTTAACTACAAACAGCTCCTGGCCTTACTGAAACTTGTACTACTGTGAAAATTTTGAGAACATCATCTCAGAAACAAGTTTACATCTGAGTTCTATGCTCACATGGCACAAACATCATGACCACAATCCATTTTGCCATATTTTAGGGGCTTGATACAGTTGCCCACATCTAGGCGTCTTTTGGCATTGGGATGACTTAACATAACTTACCTGGCTTTCAGCTGCTGGTCTTGAGGGACATGGGCATCTGTTTACATTGTACGTACCCCATGGCAACTCAAAGCCACAAGGTATATGTAAATATTCACATCATAGATTTCTCAAGTTGATAAAATGAATGCCATTAGAGAGACAGGTCAGCAGTGAGCCATTAGAGTGTCTTTGATTGATGTACCACAACTATAAAAGCTATATGTCCAAGTCATCCCACTGAGCTCAGGAGTCAGCACAAATATAACACTGACTCAAGACACACACCAAGAAAAAGTAGCAGAGAAAGGATGGTAGGAGATCTTCATTACCGCAAATTTAAAGCCACTTTTCAGTAAATGTTATTTTTTTATACTCATTTATTAACCATACAGTCAGTTAATATCCAGCACAGGCTACCATCATAATTTGCTAGGCAAGCATTGAGGTGAGAGATCTGGGGGCAAGCCCACTTTCTCAGTGACATAACAAAAACCCTGCTGTGAAATTATTTTTTCCTTGTCAGCAAAGAGCAGCAAAGTAGTAGCCATGTTAAAAGAGTAGCTGCATGTTTCTGACAAAATTAAATAGCCAGTCTTCAAACTGGCAGTGATGAACTAAAAAAGGTGTTTTTCAAAAAGGACCACACAGCATCAGAAGCAGCCTTCAGAAACTGAACCATCAGTGATACTAGGGCAACAGGAAAACAGGACAGTATCTTTCCCCTTGTAGTCCTCAAAGATTTTATTTCTTTGGACAAAAATATCTCTCATTAATCTATCTTTGTTAAATATGATCTTGGCTAAAGATTCCCCAAAAGCTACAGCTGCTTTCATGCCCCAGCAGTAACGAAGGCAGCACCTGTCCAAGGCCTCCCCCTCAGCAGCACCCAGGCTGTGCAGGTGGGGCTGCAGTGCCTTTGCTCCAGCTGCCCTTGCTCTGTTGATTGAAAGTACAACGGGCAGCAAGTGAAAAAGAAGAAAGTTAATCAGGCAATAAACAGTCCTTTCCTTATTCCACTAGTTGCCCTATCTTCCTCCTACCCTGATGACCTGTTTCCCCCTATCTGTCTTTTATTACCTCTAGCTGTGCACGGGGTATGATTAACAGGTGAGATAACCCAGCCTAGTGCAGCATGTGTCACTGATACTTACTGTTCAATTCTTACCTAGTTTCACCAGCACTGCTTTGGCTTTCAGGCACTGGTCCTATATCTCAGGAAAAGCTGCAGGTTCATGTGGCAGGCAATGTTAGTTCATCAGCAGCTCACTTAAGCTAGATCTGACTTCCAGAAGCTCACACACTTCTGCATTCGTAAGTGCTTCCTGCTCAAGCCTAGTTTGTGATGACCCTGGAGAAGCTCTGACACCCTGATTGTACTGTGACTAATTGAAGGTCATTTCAGGGTTAATATTATATTCTAAGCCTTCCATGCAGTAGCAAGGCCAGACAAAAACAGATTATGAACCCTTTGTGCATGCAGGAAAGTCTTATGAGAGGTTTTGTTTATCTTATATGCATAGTTTTTATATCGTTAGCTTTCTAATTAGTTTACAAACAAATATTCCTAACAAAATTAACTCTCACAAAAGAGAAGCATTTCATTATATAGGCTATTTGTATGCTTTTCTCAAACCTGCGATAATAACTTTTAATTACGTCACTTCCTATATTGAAATAGTTTAGGTAGTTGGGCTGTGGGTACATTCACCTTGAAATGTGAACTCCTTTTGGAGCTTGAGCAGAAATGTGACTGTTGGGAGAGTTGTACAGCGTGATCCCTTTTTAATGTATATAAGGCAGGAGTACTGCAGAGTATACTACGTGTGTATAATGTGCGTGTTTGAAAACCTGGCAGTACATAAAAGGATATGCAGAAGACTGGCCTAGTTATCTCTAACACTATTTGTACTTGCAAGAGTTGCTATAAAAAAGTACTGCCTCTTCCAGAAAAGGTCCATACAGGCCTACAGGGCTGCCCAGTCTGGTACCATCTTTGAAGCAGACCAGTACTGGGCATGACAAATACTAATTTATCCTTCCCCCAGTATGTCCTCCCACTTCCAGAAGACTCCACATCAGGGACTTTCAGTGCCAGAGGTTTCCTCTGCTGCTTTGAGCTCCAAAGCAATGGCAGGGGGTGACCTGCTTTCATTCCTGAAGATGTTTTCAATCAAACAGTTCTTGAGGTTTTTATGCCATTTGTATTTTTATGCATCTGCAACAGATGTTTCTTTTCCAAAACAAAAAGTCCTGGTCAATTCAATTTCTCTCTATAGCCACACTTTTTTAAAGCCCTGATCATACTTGCCATCCTTCTCTGGTTAGCTTGCACCAGCACACATGGAAGCAAATTATGTTTGTTTATAGTCTTGTGGTCAGCACACTTTGCTAAGGATGCTCACAACTGAGAAATCAACTCTCCTCACACCTCACAGATTCCACATGACTTCCCAGACAGAGATTTACAGGGAATCATGTAAAAATGATAGGGAAATAAGGTCCTTGGTTTTATTCTTGCTACATCCTTCTCTCTCTAAAAGACATATCTAAGATTCATGATCATGTGAAGTCCTTGACCTCACACCCCCCCCCCAAGATGTCCAGCTATACTTTTTTTTGCACTGTTACAATCTACTATTTATTTTCCCTGAACTATTGACCATAAATAAACCATCAAGGTGATGTTTGTTCAATTTACCTGCCTACAGGCAAGTGAGTCCAATGTGTTCCTCTTTGCCTTGATGGTCCAAGTGCTGTTAACTGAGAGTAGCTGATTAGAACACAAAGCACATTCCTGGGGGAGCTGGAAAAGTCAGGACAATTTGTGCAATCCTGAGGGATGATGAGTGTCTTTAAGTTTATAAGGAACTGATGGAAGCTGAAAGGAACAGCTATGGTCAGGAAGTGAGAGGGTGCTCCTGGAGGGAGCCCTCACTGCCCTCACACTCCTGGAGGGTAGTAAGGAGATGCCCTTCATGTCCAGATGGACATGTCCTTCATGGCCTTCCCTAAAGATATGTCTCTTCCCCATAATACCCTTATTAAGGAATGTAGAGGTAGTGTTGTTTTTCTCAGACGAATATTTGCAGTCATCACATACTCCTGAATTTCTCACTTTTTTCAGGCTACAAGTAATTACCATGCGTTGCATCACCTGGAGTGCCATTATGCAAATTTGCATATGGCTTGCATGCTCTGCTTAGACAAATATTTATCATCCTTTAAAGCTTCTTTTGGAAAAGAATATCATACCTTCTGTTCTCTCTTATCATTTCACATGAACCATGATTTAAACAGAAGCCACAGCTGAAGGGAAGGTGTGTGGAGAAATGCTGGATGCCTGCAGAGAAATTCCTTTCAGAGTTCTGTAAGAACAAGACAAAGGGAAAGATGACAAAAAAATACCATATAAAAAGAAACATGCAGTTTAATGGCCCACCTCATTCAGAAAGAATTTAACTTTCTTCTCCCATTTTCCATTTGTGTACTCTAGGGCTGCTCCTGAGCCTGACCAAGAGGGTTCAGTAATCACTGCAGAAAAGTTGTAACAAAGCAAGATTTTCTCCCATCAAGGTCACTGGAATATTTGCTGCTATTCAAAAAAAGCAAGGACCACAACTCACTTAGACATCCAGGCAAACTGCACCGCAACAGGTGCAAATATGCACTTAGTTTTGGTGGAAAGAGGGTTTAGACAAGTATCAAACTTCACCTGATATCCAGACATGGCTTGAAAGTACCATCATTTACAAACTCCTAACCGAGGCTTCTTCTGAGTTGCCAGGTTGAGGAGGAGGTGAAGCAAGGAGATGACAGAGGGACACAGGCTGTGCTTGCTTGTTGTGCTTTGTCCATGCATGGTGCTTTTAGGGTCTGCAGGGTGTCAGCACTGATTATCTGCTATATCTGGAGCTGGAGTCTTGTAAACATTTCTGTTGAGTGGGCAGAGAAGTACCAAATGTTGGTGAAAGTAACAAGCATTCACCAATGATTCATGAATTTGGAAGTCATTTAACTCATCCAGAATAACCAAATTGCTGTGGGCTTGTCTACTTCTCTTCCTGCTGGTATTGGAATTTCTCACATGGTCTCAGAAGAAGGCAGCACACCATCATAGCAAAAGTTGAGCACCACACCTCCCCTTGTAATCAGATGATCCCACTCACATTTTGGGGCTGAAATTCCTGTTCTGTTTGTCTGTGCAGACTGAATATAATCTACAACATCAGACTTTTTTCTGCCCCCAGTTACTCTTTGTTCTTTCCCACAGAACACTGCAAAAGATGCATGGTGACTTCACAAAAGACATAACATAATGCAGCTTTTGATTGATGTAGACCCAGCATCCAAGAAACAGAGGAAGAAAAAGCAGCTTTTTCTGAATTACAGCAAAACACTAGCTTAACTTCATGTTAGTTAGGCTGACCTGGAATAAAAATAAGTCCAGGGAAAGAGATTTTGTACTACAAGAAGGGAAATAAAGTCATTTTCAGAGTCTAGTGTTCTTGATTCTATCAGCTGAAACAAGAAAGACAAAGACATACACCTTCAGATAGCAGTTTGAGATGCCTTGGAAGAGCCTTTGGTTGAAAGGGTGGCAGTGGAGAGATCTTCACTAAGTAGAAATTAGTAAAATAATTATTTGCTAATTTTCTTACCTGTTTTTCCTTAATTGTCTTCTTTGTCATGTGGAATTTACAAAAGAAGTTGAACCAGAACATAGTAGTACATTGTTAATGGATCACATAAATCAGGTAAATTAGCTGTTTTTACCATTTTTCTTCTTGAAAGCTTTAAGATCAATTTGTGTTGTCTGACTAGTTGGAAGAAAAATGTCTGTGCCTTTGTGTGCTGAAAATGTGGGAGCTTTAGGAGTTGTTGTATTAACCCATCTGTTTCTTAACATATGATATTCCTTAAAATGTCACATATACCTGCACCAGAGCTGTCTCAGCCTGTTTCCTCTTACCACTTGGAAATGCTCAGAGCTATGCATTGGATACAAAAGGACTTTAAATTACTGTCATTCTCCTGAGTCTCTTATTCCAGTCTCTAAAGAAAAGCTGCACAAGCCTTTCCAACGTGGCAAATTATTACTTCTTCCTTCATTTTGCCAGCAGGGAAGCTTCTGACCTTGCTATCTCCTTGGACATTGGGTTTCCATATTTTTAAATATGGATTTAAATCCATATTCTATTTCAAACCAGTGAATGCCCATGATCAAGCCCAGAAGAGCACCCTGACTAGAGAACAGCAAGAAAGTATTATAATTGCTGAAGAGCTATTCTTTTTACACTGGAGTTTAGTTGCTCCATCCTTGTGGCACCAAATCCTGGTCTGCTTTCTGTACTCCATGTGCTTCATGTATTTCAACTGGCTTGAAAGTCTAGTGGGTAAGCAGTATTCTGAGGAAGAGTGTGCCCCTCTTTACTACTTCCATCATAAGAGGTGAAGAGCAAGTCCTAATTTTGGGATAAGTTCTGTTAACTCCCTCCCTCCCCACATTTCTCCCTTAGCAGAAGCTACCTGATCCAGCACAGAAATAAGTAGTAACATATGTATGTAGTATGGGTCATGAGGGCATCACCCGTGCAGGGACAGCCTGAATATTCCCACATCCAACAAACCATGCTATAAATTTTCTCCCACTTATTGCTTCAAATAATGTATTATTTTTACTTCACCAAACACTTTTTATGGTATAGGCTAGACTTCCCCATTATAAAATGCATGAATCGCAGGTTAACAACTCTAATGGATATCTTGGATGGTTGAACTATGAACATACTGTATGAGGATTAAATATGTCATATATATATTAAAAAGAAGCCTAACACCTGCAGGCCAGCAACCCTGATATTCATGTGGCACTCTTTCTTCAGTAGCATGAAAGCAATCATTCCACAAAGACAAAAACCGGAATGCAAAGATATTGTACTGTCATATGGCATGATGCTCAGTGAGAAACACTGTTACAAAACACCAACCATCTTCATCATGTACTGTTGTTAAAAAGAACAGTACTTGAGGTTAATAGCAAGTCTGGAATTATTTTAAAATGTTATTTGACTCCTAACAATAATTATTCTCTTCTGCTATTCTTTAGTTTTTACAAAAAATGTGGATTTTTTGTAAAAAAAATAGCAGGATAAAGAAAGCAATCTTTGGCATATAAACAATTTCACAAGATAAAACTTCATTGTCAGTTCATCCTTTTGTTCATTCTACTGTGACCATGTTTACACTTTTACATTTTGCAGCATGCCAGTGGTCATTTCTGTTGAGACTGGATTACACAGCACAGACTTAATAGCTAAATTTTCATTAATCCAAGTGCTGTGTTTCATTCCCCTTCTAACTTAATTTCTTCTGAATAATTTGCCTTTAGTATGTTTATGAGACTGTAGACAACATATCCAAAGCTCCTCCTTCCTTGTCTCCTTCTTCCCCTTCACAAACATGATTCAGGAGAAGAAAACAATGCTGCACCTGATAAACTGTTAGAAGAGCAGAAAATCTAAAGGGAAAATGTGTATGTACTATGGGATTAAATCTATTCCAGACTCACCATTAAGTTGCAGTCTCGGGCTAAACCTGTTTTGCCAGATAACACACAATTTTCAACCCCATCTCTCTGTAAAGGAGAAGATTTCACCTTTGAGCTCTCCCTAATACTTAAGGAAGAAACATCATCTCCAAAGGTCTATTAACTAAACTTAGGAGAGTAATAACAGTGTTTACTTCCATCCATTGACTGTCGTCAGAAGACACGAGATTCCTGTCAACCTCTGACTATTAAAATGTTCTCCAGCTTTACCCATGGGTAAAACACCAGAGTAGAACTGTGCTGCTGACACCTTCATCTTTGTATAATGCCAGCATGTAGAAACACGTTCTGAAAGGCAACACAGAGGCTCATGACCAATCCCAGAGGCAGAGGTGTTTGGGGATCACACGTTTGCTATGTGGGATCCTGTTGGCCTCTTCTGAAAATAAGGGCAAGTAGTGCAGATATTTCCAGCCAAGCATTTCTGCTTGGTTTGCCAGCTATTCATAACCTTACAGGAAGGTGTGCAGCATTACGTATGTCCTGATATTTCTTGTACTGCAAGCTTCCTAAAGCTGGTCCTGAATTCTGTCAAGCCCCTTTCCCTCTCCGCTTTGATCTGGGACATCTGCCAGGCTGGTACGGGGCAACTGGCTGGAATTTATCCTTGATGTAGGAAAACTGAATATGGCACAAAGGAGACAGGTTAATGCAAATAGCAGAGAAAGACATGATGGATTTTTTTAACTCAATTTGAACTCTGAGAAATTCAGGGTTCTGTTATGTCCAGTAAGTCAACAGGACTTTCCAGACAAGGTTCTGGGAGCTCTTCTTAGGAAGCACACTTAAGTCTTCCACTAGACAAGTTATCTCTCATCTGCCACCACAGGAAAATATTTCTCATCCTACAAAACCCAGGAAAAATATTTAGCTCAGAGAAAAAAAGATTTTTGTTGTGTGAGAAATGGCAGCATTTTGAAATAAGTTTCTGCTCTGAATTAGATTGTTTATGAAGAATGTTAAAATCTATGGAAAGAAGAATGCTTCTCTTTAAAAGGGGAAATGCCAACTAAAAATGGTGACATTTTCAATACAAATTAAAGTATTCTATTTGCTGAAAGAAAATCAATTTGTACCTGACAAATGGATGGTGTGTTCCTGTGACTTACTCACTTTTGAAATGTTGGGTCCAATTTTTTGCCTTTCTGTTTTCATCATCAGATTTGTTTCTTAAATAATGGAAATCAAGTTTAGGTCAGATAAATTATTTACCTATACTACAAAATCATGTTTCCCAAAGGTAATTGTCCTTTGTCAGGGGCTTCAGGAAGCCTTGACCACAGCATGTGGCACATGTTTGGTGTATACTTGCATGTCTCTATACAGATACACCCAACTCTTTCCCAGAGAACCCATATAAAAACTCTGATTTTTACAAATACAGGCTTTAACTTCCTTTGTGTCAGGCTCCCAGCAGTCTCTCCACCCCACTGCAGCAAATTTACTGCTTGTATTAAGCTTTACTGCTTTGCGGTATATATGCACTTGCAAAGTTAATTCTGGCTACTGAGATACTACTGGAGCCCCAAATTAAGCATAGGAAGAATAGCTGGAATTGGAAATACTTCTGAAACCCCAGTGAACTCCTGAATTGTACCTACTGTTTCTGTAAATTACATCTGCCCGGGAGATGTAATGCTCTATGCTTTGGGATTTGTTTTATTTGGCTTGTTGTTGGTGTAAGGGTAAGACCATTAGTAGAATAAGATCTAAGCAACTTTAAAGTTCAACTGTGAAGTAAAAAGCAAAGGAGAAAGATTTCCTTCCCTTAGTATCCAGGTGGAGGGTTATTGTAGCTAAGATAATTATTTTCCTAACTTCTTGATTGTTCTTTGGAAAAAGCCAGGAAGCACAGCCTCCCCAAAATACAAAACCTCTTCTGCCTTGTCACGGCTTAACACTGGCCCGGCAATTAAACCGAGTAACAGATGCTCTCTATTAATCCCCCTCTCCTCCCTGATAAGGAAAGGAGAGAGAATAAGGGAGAGAGAGTTATGGGTTGGAAACTAAACTACACAACTTTAATGAAACAGTAATCATAAATAGGAAAAATTACTAAATATATACAAATATACAGGAAATATTGATACCACGTTTCATCACTGAGGCTGAAGGGCAGCCCTGGGAAAGTCCAGGCTGAACTGCTAGGGTCAGAAGCAGTTGGGAGCTGGAGGCAGGAACACACAGATTCAGACTGGAATGGATCAGGAGCACAGGCAGAGGAACGGATGGAATGCTCCCAGGATGCCGAAGCAAACAGGGAACAGGTGAAGGAAGGGCAGGAAGAGCAGGAAGAAGGGTCAGGAAGGTGTTTGACCCTCGTGATCCCTCAAATTTATACTGAGTATGACATGTATGGGATGGAATACTCTGTTTCATCAATTCTGGCATCTATCTTGTTCAGTCCTCCCCAAAGGAGGGGTTCAGGTGGGACTTCTTTACTCCTTCTGGAAGGTAAAATGTTCCTCAGAGCTGAGCAGTGTCCTTGGCTCTGCATACCAGTCTCTAGCAGTAACTATAAACATCCAGTGTTATCAGTCCTAGAAGCAGACACTGTCTGAGAAACTTGCTGTTAATTTGAGCAAGTGCAACTACTTACAAGAGACTTAGCTGAAAGCAAAAGTACAAACCAGAAAATCACCTTTATGCTGGCCCAAACCAGGACATGTCCCCAGAAAAAAAAATTAAGCCTAAAAGAAATAAAAGTAATAAACTCTTTTTCCTCTAAACCGAAAGCTATAGGAAGCACCTTGGATTCAGATTTGTCCTCAGCTTTTTCAAAGAACATTTTGTCAATTAAAATTCCCTTCACAGCCCTCAACATTTAGCTTTCTCCTGTTTGCACAAGCTGCCTGCTCACCATTAGTACAATGTGAATATTTTTCAGCTGTCAGCCTTTACCCTGAGTCACTGTGCTGCAAAAGCATCTTGACTGTGGTGCTGGATGCAGAACACAGAATGATTTGATTAGGTTCCCTTTTAAAAACCTGACACAGGCAACAGTTTTTATATTATCTCATAATGAGAAAACAAAATGAAAGCCTGAAATTAACAGGCTATGGAGAATTGCATCAGCTGTGTGAATGATAGGCTAGCACTGTGGTGTGCTATGTTTAACCTTCAGACTCTGGAAATGTAGGAGCACACTGACCACATACAGCAGGGCTACTGGTTATTTTCAGGCTGGTGTCGATCAGTACGGCTCATGGTGTTTCAGTACAATGGTTTATAATATATTAAAGGCTTGAGCTGAGTGAATGGATTAGCAAACCAGGCAGTAGGTAAGAATAGCCTGAAGTCCTAGGGCAAGACAACAAAAATGCTTTGTGCATGTTTTCCTCTCCAGACTGACCAGCCCCAGCTCCAAGATACACTGTGTCACAAATGCACATCCCAGGGGTGACAGAGGAAGACACTGCTTCTTGTAAATGAAGCAGAAAGCAACAGAGGTTGATCAAGACCCATGAGAAAGTAGAACATAGTAGAGGAGATAGTATGGATTATTGTCAATACTGTCCTAACCACAAAACATGACACTCACCACTGAACACTTATCTTGTTGGGAGGAAGGAAGGAAGGAAGGAAGGAAGGAAGGAAGGAAGAATAAAAACACAAGTATGATTAACAAAAACAAACTAACTTAAGCTGTACTAAAAATAGACATTCTTAGGCTGCATCATCAAGACAGGGCATGCCAGAAGTCACTGATGAAGTATATTCCTCTATACAGAATAACTGCAGAAGTCCATAGATGTAACTTTGACCCAAATTAAAACATGGTTGCTCATGAAGTATGTTTCTTGTCAATGATGGGGACCTAAGAATGATTAATAAAGCCTATTTATTCCTGCTTTAAAATGCTTAAATTTTTAGAGCAAAGCCATCTTTCTGTGGAATACTGCTAAAAATATTGATTAATTCAAGTTTTTCTCAAGTCACATCCTGACACAATTAGCCAGGTTTGTGGGTTTGAAAAATCTTTCCATGAAAAGCAAAACACCTTCTAGATTTCTCAAGAGCTCGAGTCTCACATTTGACAACCTACCTTGCAGAATCTTCAAATCACAGAATTGCACAAGCTGGAGAAGAAACCAGGAGAAACTCTCCCATACAAACCAGGGATAACTCTGATGCAGATCAGGTTGCCTGGGGTCTTAGTCAGACAAGGTCTGAGTACTTCCAAGAACGTAGATTCACAGCCTCTCCGGGCAACTTGTGCCAGTGCTTTACCACTATTGATGTAAAGATTTTCTTTCCTCTTTACTGAAATCCATATTTGTTGCCCATGGATCCCTAAGGCTCCCTGAGCCTTCACTTTGTCTGAACAGTCCTCCCTCTTGCAGCCCCTCTTCACACGTCAGATGCTCCAGCCCCTTCACCTGCAAGTCTCCACACTGGACTGGTTACCACATGCCCACTTCTTTCTAGTGCTGGGCAGCAGCACTGGACACAGCATTTGAGATATGTCTCACCTGGGCTGAGCAGAGGGGAAGAATCACCTTCCTCAGCCTGCTGAAAAGGTTCTTGCTGAGACAGCTCAGTACGTGGAAGCTGCCAGGCCACATAGGTGACTCCTGTTCTGTTTGCCCTCCCTCAGGTCCTCCGCAAAGCTCTTTCCCAGCATGTCTTGGTACTTGGGTTGTTCCCCCCTAGGAGCAGGACTTGTCATTTGCACTTGCTGAGCTTCATAAATTTCCTATCAGCCCATTTCTTCATCCTCTTTGGGTCCCTCTGAATGGCACACCTGTCCTGCAGCTTGCTGACCACTACCACCAGGCAGGCTAACCACATATTTGTGCTCCTTCACAGAAAAAAATCCCAATCTGAGAAAAGATCCTCAGGAAAAAGTAAATAAAGCAAACAAACAAACAAAAAAAGCACAACCACACATCTCCCACACTTGTGCATCACTCAAAAAGACATTCCTGGAAGGGAAGTCTCTGTATGAAAGAAGTACATCCAGCAATTAAACATTGGGCACAATGTGTTGAATCCAATGGCTGGACCTGAAGGTCTCTCAAGACCTTCAGTTGTCACCACTAGCAAAGAGAGGAATGATGTGCTGAAATAACACAAAGTGCTGAGCACTGGCTTGGCATTCCCTGGCATTCTCCTGGGGCAAGGAGCATCCTGCCCTGCACATCTACCCTGGCCCACACCTTGCTGCCCACCTCTGTTTCTCAATATGTTGGTGCTAAGATCCCCTTGCAGGGTGTGATATGAGAGAGAGCTACTGAGACATTTCTGTACATCCAGGAAAGCTTTACTTTGTGAATACTAATTTCTCTCTCATCACTCTTTTCTTTTCCTAAGGTATACCTGAGCAAATTCACCTTCCTGACAAATTGCTATCAGCTACTCAGCATTAGAAGAGGTAGCTTTTAAATGACAATCAGCATATTTTTCCAAATGAGCTGAACAATCAAGATAATATAAAAATAAAGTAATTTTTACTTACACTACATTTTCAGGCAAAGTAGGGGGTATACATTAGAATTGTTGGAGAGCATGAAGGTTAACAATGTCTGATTTTGCACTGCTGGCAGAATATTTGTACTTAGGGGAAAAAATGAACATTTTTCAGCATAACCATACTGTGACTGTGATTCAATGAAACCAGGAAAGCTGTGGAACAGGGAGATAATGCTGTTTAATCTATGACTAGCAGAGACTGATTTCCATTGAGAGTACAGGCAGGAAAAATGTTAATGTAATTACTTTCCTTTGGAAAAATACAGTCTCAGTGAAATAGCGTATCTTTATTTTCTGTAGTATTTTTGTGTACAACAGTTAATAATGTCAGAAAGCAAAATATTTGGACTGCAAGAATATGCAGATTTTATTTTATGATACAGGAAAAACCCTGCATAATGCAGAAACCTCCTTTTTGCACATTTTATTTCTGAAGCTAAGGTCTGACCTTTGCAAAACATGATTTGCTTGTCCCTTGCAAGTTAAACACTGACCTGTATAAGGTCTGTTGTAATTCTGAGGCTCTTAATGACGTACCCATTTCATCCAGAAGACACAGATTTACAGGAAAAACAAATATCAAATATTTTAACAAACTGTAAATTGATTGTCATCATTTTGCATAGTCTAGAGGTCACAAGAGAGATCTGATGATTTCCTGCATGGCATAGTTCACAGAATACAACCTACAGCTGACTTCTGCACAGTTGCATACATACCAGAATTAAAAGTGCCCTGAATTTCCACTGGTGGTACCCAATGTCTTTAAATAGAGGCAGACTTAGCAAGATTGCTTGAAAAAAAAGATCTGACAAAATATGAGAATTCTGGAATTTGTTGAGCTTGGATGCTCCACAGCAATGACTCCATAGCAGCAAAGTAGAGCAGAAGCTGTCAGTGGGGTCCATGTCTCACCATCCACTTTCAGGCTTCACAAAATTTACAAGTACTTTCTCAGCTAAATGGAGCATTCTCCTCCAGCACTGCCAGGGACTGGCACAATGACACTGGCAATCATCAGGCCCATTTCAGGTGTAACCTCTATATGAAGAGAAATCTCAAGTTCCCTAGAAGCCCTCCAAGTGAACCAGGAATACCATTTGTGTTTTCAATGGTAACCAAAGCCAAAGTGAAATCAACTCGGTTTGGGAGGCTGTAATTTTCTGTTTACAGTTTTGAGCAAACAAGATGAATGCACATGGGAATGTGAACAGACTAATACAAATCATTTACATTTGAAAACAACTTGTCAGCAGAAAAAATTCAAAGCAGAGGTATTTTATCTTGGTGAGATTTTCATGAAAACAAATAGTTTAAGTCACCTATAAGACTGCTGGGCTTGCAAGAAAATATTAACTGACTTTTCTAACTGAACAATTTTCTTATACTAGTAAGTTTTGTGCAAGCTGTTAGTGTGGAAGGATGCTTCACTTAACAAATTTAAATCTACAGTTGCATGTTTTCTTCTTCTAAAACAGTGAGAACACTATACTGCACATCAAAGGCTCATTTGCATGCACTGCCTCATTATTTTACACATGCTGAGGCCTTCAACATTTTGCTTACTACTTCAAAGAAAGATTCAGTCCTTGAAAGGCTTTTACTAGGTCTGTAAAAAGAAATATCCTCAGGCACACACCTTTTTCAAATAAAGGGTAAAAGTGTACCAGATGGCCTGCCTTGAATGGAGGAATATGGAGGTGTAAGGTAAATTTTCAAAGTGTTGGTTTCAAGAAACTTTTAGAAAAAAAACCCCAACTTTTGTTTAGTGCACTTCATGACATAGATTAAATAATGAAAGAGATGTTCTGTCTGTCTTCCTTATTGGTAAATGGTTCTAAATCTCAAAACAATGTTCTGGTAAAAAAAATTTATTAAAATAGGAATTCACTGTAATTAACCTTCAAATGATGTATCTGCATCAGTTGATCTTGTAAGATGGGGTGAATGATAAAAGCTAAAGCATCTTGTCTGTAGCAGACTGCTATTTAAGTAATTCCTCCCAAGTCATACAGTCTAATGGGTTCAGTCTGGTAATGGCTCCTTCTGGATCAGAGCTAAATAATGCAACTGATTGATTTACATGTGGTGACTGAGTCAGTGATGAAGCAGATGCTTTGAGGACTTGGCAAGAGGAAGACTGCAGCTAACAAATTCACAAACACCTGACCAAATAAAATCTGGGACTTGTCAGGGTGTCCCTGACTTTGACTTGGGACTGCACAGGACTATAAGCATGAAGCTGGGCTGTTTCCCAAAGGGGTGGATGGGTAGCACCCCAGGTTTAGATGTGTTAGAGCCATCCAGTGAGGACTGAGGCTGTGGCTCACCAGCACCAGCAGCTGGGCTGGAGGCAAGGCTGCCAGGCTTTGAAGAGAGGAAAAGGTGCTGGAGAGGGGAGCAGTGGAATACCTGCGCTGGAAAATACACAGCACTCACCCTCATATGGACAACACTGTTAAAGGCATCTGTCTTACTCTGAATGTCTTTCTTCCCTCCAGGATAAGACTGACAGAGTCTTTGAGTATTTATTATCCAATAAGGGATTTATTATCATGAAATATTGTTGAAACTATTGATTGAAGAAAATTAAATCTTTCCTAACATATGATCAGGTGTTCAGCGCAGCAAAAATAATTTAATAATTACAAACTGACAGAAGAGATAATGTACGTTATATCAGTTCTCCAGGAAATACTGATCACAAAGGTTAACAGATAGAAAAATCTCTTGTGTATATAGTGCAGCAGGACTGCAGAAGCTTCTGAGACAAGTATAGCTGAATAATCCAAGCTGACATCTGTCTGGGTTCACTATCACAACTTGTTCCTTAAATTCCTAGATGCTGGTCTGAGATGCTTATTCACGTCCGTGATCACTGAATGAACAATTCCCTCCCACGACAGGTGTCCATTAGCAAAATGGCATGCCTCATTTGGCCTTAAGCATGGGTGACAGCTAATAAAAGCATATGAACATGTGCTATGCATATATATGCCATAAGGCATAATCCTCTTTGCTCCATGCAGAAATATTTCCTATCGCCTTGATTATTGTGTGTGCTGGAAAGTATTTCAGCATGGACAATTATGTCCATAACATCTGTGTCCAGGCTGGAAACAAGTAAATATTGTAGAGTAGTATTCACAAACATCCATTTAGAGGTTATTCAGTTCCTGCCATCTATTGACTGTACGAGCCATATACAGACATTTCCCTGACACATGTTGCTTTCCTGCAGCTGTCACAGGAGCTGTTGCTGGTCCCTGGTACTGAGCTAGGATAGACAAGTGGTACAGGAAAAGGCTGCTGCCCCTTACTGGTGCAAAGCTGTAGTCCAGAAAGCAGAGATTGTTTCTCTATGCTACTTGCTGAAGCAAATCACACCTACCCCGAAAACGACCTGGCACGTTTCAGCATTTGTCTCCAATATCTGTTCCATTCCATGAAAAGAGATGTGTAAACACCTTCTAATATGCTTCATGATAGGAAAGATATATTTTCTTTTAAATCTTTTATGTGACACTATGTTTCACCAACTAGATCATAAAAATTTAAATTGCTTAAGAGAGGTGAAGATATGCAAATGCTACAAAGCTTACTGAGAACTTGTACAAATGTGACTCTGCTGCAGACTTTTCCCTTAGGCAACTGCTTTCTGTCTCCCAAAGAAGAGCTCGTCTACCTCAGAAAGGCTCCACCAGTGGACATTGATTTCAGCTGCATCTCTGCAATACAGCTTTACTGTGATGGACTTGTCAAAGTTGATATCCCTATTATATCTAAGCAAGTTGCCTCAAAGCAGAAACTGCAGAGCTCTTGCTAGATGAGTTTTACATTACCAAGAAAGGAATTCTGTGTATCTAAAACAATATAGTATATTATTCCCAGCTAGCCATATTAACAAGCTCATGTGAGAGTCTATCTTAGATACCTTGACAATTACCATAAGACAGAAGCTCAGTAAGAAAAGAAAAGCTTAAGAAAGTGCCCATCATATAATGAAGCTGGTTTCTGTATGCGACAGCCCAAGTTAACAGCCTCTGTCTCTTGCCTGTTAGATTTTCTAACAATTACCTTCAAGTGTTCTCCAAACATGTCCTCAAAACTATGAGAATGCCCCTTTAACCAGTCATGAATACCCCATGGCACTGACTTCCCACAAGCTCTCCACGGATGAATGATTGCAGAAAATTAATTTATTGGCCATGCCTATGCATGTTTGTTATGACCAGTATCCATTCATGACTTCATCATACTCCTTATCTTCATGCATCACTGTTGCACATTACACTTTGATTGTAGATGCAGATTATCCTCGCCTTCTGGGTTTGTGGGCTGCACTTAAACAAATGTTAAATTAAATCTTAAAGTCTTGACAGATGAGGATTCAACAGCAGTATGTGGTGGCTTGGATGGCCGCTGAAGATACAAAATGACGATTGAGGTCTGTCTCTTACTGGAAGACTTGACAGGTATGTAAAGGTCAGTGTTCCACAGCAAAGAGCTCTCGAGCATGTTTTAGACTTCATTCCTTGTGCTATCTCAGCAGCGGTCTTTTCCTCCACATCTTGGTGTGCTTCTTATTTCTTTCATTCTTCATTAACATTTTTTTTTCCTGATCTTTGGTTTAGTTTCCAGCCATCTTTCCACCCTGCTGTGTGAATCACTGCCTATCCCTGATCTAGCCTAGCCCTGATCTCAGCCTACCACCTTGGAAAATAAAGGGAAAGGGGGAATTGAGAAGTTATTAGTATTTACTTAGTGGAAGTGGTAGGGAAAAAGCTGAGAGGATACTCACAAGTGAATATTCACAGAGAGAGACCAGGAGAGGACAATAACTTGGGAGCAGAGGAGACTCTGGTCATGATGACAACAGAGAGGTCACTGAATAAGAGGAATCACCAACAGGTACTCTCAAGAAGCTTCTCTGTCTGCAAAATGAGCAGAGGAGGATGAGTGCATGGAGTGGATCATGTATGGCTCTGGTCTCCCAGGGTCTTCACCAGCATGGAGCACAGAGCCAAGCAGTGGGACCCAGCCAGGTGGAGAGGCTGAAGGACAATCTCCCTCCTTCCAAGACCTCATGCAGATAAATGCGTATATTTCTCTGAAGCTGAAAAAAAGACCAGGCCAGAAGTGTGTTTGTTTGGAGCACAGAAAATACAGCTACCAGCACGGTCATTTGGAAGTGTTTCAAAACCATTCTCCTAGCTGGAGGCAGATGGACAAACCATAGAGTTTAATAAAAGAGTCCTGATCCAAGCTTTACTGCACTAAACTGCACACTTGAGGACAGATCAGTGAAAAGAGGTGGGAAAGTATAAAGTTGCAAAGACTAATTGGGTGCCCTGATGGTGGACACATCCTGTAATCAGGGGTGTTTTGAATGACACATGTTTATCTTCCCCCTCCTTGGGACACTATTTCATGATACAGAGTAATGAGACACCTGGCCTGGTGACTGCTGGGCTGAAAATCCTTATGAGGATTTTCACTTGGTGTGTGAAAGCTTTTTTACTGGTAAAGCATAGATGCTGTACCCTGACCACTCCCTGGGGCTCAACAGAGGACTGGCTGTCTGGAAATAAACATGATTGGAGTTGTTCTCACATGGGAAGCATCTCTGCCTTGGGCTGAGAAAGGCATCTGGAAGTCCTTTTTTAGACAGGGAGGAGATGTGGAGAGGGAAAAGCAACAAATTAAGTGAGAATAGCTCCAGACGTATCACAGGCAGTCTGGATAGAGGCACAGCAACAGTGAGCAATGGGGCTCACCAGACTTAAGCTACCATGCTTTTTCAGAGGTGAGAATCCATCCTGGTGCCCTACAGTCATTTGGGTGACCTACCACTGCTCAGGGCAGCCAAACCCCCACAGAAATCTGGTTCTCTAGACCCTTCACCAGCTTGGCTGCCTTTCATTACCTTCATTTCTCTCTTCCTGTGGCAAAAATTCTATCTCACCACATATCTGTTGGTTTTGTATGGCTGGAAGTCCAAGTCAATTTATGCCTCAGCCTAGTTCCTTCTACTTTATATACATGTTCATAACACCTGGTAGACACAAGATGAAGTGGAATCACCATCCTTGGAGGTGTTAAGAAAACATGTGGATGTAGCACTGGAGGACATGGTTTATTTGGCTGGTGGTGTTGGGTTGGCAGCTGGACTTGATGATCTTAGGAAGTTCTTGCCAACCTTAATGATTTTGTGATTCTGCCATCTGCCCTGGAATGTGTGTCAAAGATGCAGCAGAGCTGATCTGTATCTGTTCTCATCCCTGAACACCAATGGGATTGCTGGTATAAGGCTCCAGAGAGGACCTGGCTCTGGCCACAAAGGCTAAACAAAGCTCAACACCAGATGAGTTATTTGAGACAGGCACTGAGTAATCATGTTCCTACCTGTATAAACTGGAATCAAAAGTGAGTTATTCAGTCAGTGGAAATAAATGGATTTTCCCAGCTGGTGTGGCTGATGTGTACTGTGTATATCACAATTATATATCTTCCTTCCACCAACCAGCTCCCCTTCCAATAATCAAGCTCTATAGCTATAACAATTCTACTGACTGGAAAGAAATGTGTGTTCACAACATGCACTAAGAGATAAATCCTGATGCAGGACAGGCAACACATTCTGTGCATTACATGTGCCAAAGGAGTAGGATTTATTCGGGTCATTTATGCTCCACTGGAGTGGAAAAGGGAAAAAAAAATAGGCCTTGCTATAACGAATTGGACTCTGAGTCCTGCAGAGAATAATCCCTATGCAAGGGCTGGAAGGGATTGCCATCCATCACAGCAGCAAGGGGTGGCTTTGTAGGTCTGTTCTGGACCCACAGCCCTGTGTATACTGGTCCCTACCCAGATCTCAAATCCCTACAGCAGCCCCTCATCCACCATGGCCAGGACTCTTCCCAAGCTTCACAGGATCATGTCCCACAGCCTGTTGTGCCCTGTTCTACATGAAAGCCCTCCTTTAGCTCTCTGCCCTTTCTGGATAGGCCACTTCAAGAGAGTTCAGTTTTGCACCAGTCTTTGTTCATCCTGTGGAGTGACCATTGTCCCATCTGTCTGTGCAGCCACAGGGCCACAAACTCTTGTGATCTAAATAGAACAAAAAGACAAAAGGGCAGAGAAAGGGGACCACAGCAGGTCAGAGCTACAGCTGAGATCAGAGTTGAACTCAAAGCCATCACTATCCCCTCCTACAAAGGAAGAGAGAATAAATTATAAACTTCTGGGAGTTGCTGCCTCCTCGTCTGTCTATTCCTAAGGCTTTGAGATCTCAGAGCAGAAAACACCCCTTCCTCAGTGTTAAAAAAACAGGTAGAACATTGTGGTTTCTGCTGTGAGCAGCTGCATGTACACATGAAGGTACCTGGTAGGTATTTCACAGCTTCTTTTAAAAAACAGCCCATCTATACCCTCACTCACTAGCTTGTTTTGTTGCTTCATCAGACTTTAAATTTGTTGCTCATAGGTTTACGGAGAAGAACAGAGCAGGACAAAAGATTTAAAAAAAAAAAAGGCTAAAGCTGTGTATTTGTGCTTCACCATCAAATAGAATAAATCCATCAGGACTTCACAGGGCTGGCTATCCCCACAGTGGGAGAAGGGGCAGCAAGTACACCACCTCATGTCTGACAGGAATAGCATCAATGATGACACTGAATTAAGTTTAAAAAAGCAATTATAACAGAAATTATCACACAGATATGCAGGTGAGGAGTTGTATTCATGGGCACTTCAACAACTCTGGAGTGTTTAGAAGTGAAAATTAAACATATTTTTCTGGATTGCTGTCAATGTAATAATTTATATACTGATTCAAAAGAACAAGATCTTTGGTCTTTCGAAAATTGTGAAGGTGTTTTAGATAAGAAACAACATAATAGAGTGCAGATCTTTCTAGTTTTTGAGTTAAAGGCTACAGACTTCCAGGGCCATGCATTTCAAAACTTCAGGCTACACAGAAGATCATCAATTATGTATTTGCCATTCAAGCTATCTGCCCTACATCTGTATCAAAACAGGGGGGGAAGAAACAGGAACTATTACACTGCCCCTAAGAAATATCCATCCTTTATGCAAATTCCATGGCATGTTTTATTCCTGCAAGTTTCATTTTGTGCTATTTCATCAGTATTCCATGTGTTCAGTCTTTTTCTCATTCAAAAGTGATTTATTTTCCATGCTACTGATGTGTAATTGATGGTACATGGATTCTTGGTACACACTCACTTTTCCTTAAATGGAGGTACTGTGGGTTTTTGCTTTCTGGAAGATATTTGAAAGCAAAATGTGGTAGGAAGAAGAGAGATTTATGAAATGGGATACACAGTTCTGGGGAGGGAAATGCAGTTGTGAGCATCCTTCACATGAACTCGTATATTGAAATGTAGCTCAGGGTTAGGTATGTATATCATACATCTGTTTACATATATATGCACTCCATAGAAACACAATTAGGTAAACTGTTTAGAAACAAAACTGATTTAAAATGCTGTCTTTTCTTTCTAAAGGGAACTGGAACTCAGCCTTAACATGGAATCTGTAAAACCACATAAAAGACAAACTGATTCACAGTTTGCGGTTGTGTATTTATCTTTAAGAGAGATTGACGATATTATCCAAAATTATAAATGTTGAAAATAAGGAAAGAAGATATTCTCAACGTATTTGTGAATGTCGTGGTACTTCTGCCTTGATGAAATTAATAGAAAGGGAGAGCATGAACATGGAGGTGGTGTCCATGAGGGGCTCCAGTAGAGCTAGAAGAACTGGAGAAGATGGCCCAAAATAAACAAAAGGAGTTGTTGACATCTTCAAATAGATAGAACTGACTAATAAGACATTGGTGGTTTTCTGTGGTGTGGCTTGGTTTGCTTTTTTATGGGGGAGGGGTTGTTTGGGTTTTGGTTTTTGGTTTGGTTGTGGGGGTTTTTTCACAGCCTCCCTCAAAACTGTGTTAAAACTAATAAATATGTCACTGGTGAAGTAAGAGGTCTGTTCCGTATTCAGTCCCAGCCACAATGGCTTTTATAGCAACCCAGATCTCTTCCTCAAGTCATTATGATGAACACAAAGAGCCAAGAATATGCACAGGCTGGGAGGAGATCTCTAAATTTAGTTTTCCTCAGATAACTTGTTTCCAGGCCTAATCCCATCACAGTTCAAGATCTGCCCTTAGCTTCAGTGTCTCCACACGCTGGTGTAAGTAAGAAACATCAATAGCTCTAAGCAGAGACCAAAAAGGAGTGATAATACTATCATTACTCATGCTTTGAGATCTTCCCAACAGAGAAGCAAATCTTTCTCAGGTGCATTTGGTAATAAGATCAGAATATATATAAGAAACACTAGTTTCTCTTCTGCCATATCCTCTGTGCACATATTTCCTAGACAAATTACCCCAGAAACAGGAGACTAACACTGTTAATCAGGATAGCATATTAAACATTCCTGATGCTTCTGGAGGGGGAGGGGGAAGTCAAATGTAATAGTCCTGAGCAGAATATATTTCCATAACAATGAAATCTGAAAATCAGTCTCCTGTTCATTTCAGCAAAGGAAAAATTAGCATATCTCCAGATATTTTGGGGCAGTGGGGATACCATTATAACCTTTGAATCTGCAAAAGCCATTTCAAGCAGTATTGTTTTGTGATGACTCTGTCACTGCAATGTGACAAAATGGCATGGGTTTTAGTTTACACCAGTAGATGGGGATTAATCAAGCTGTTATTCTTGTTGCTGAATACCTCCAGTGAAGGCTTTTCACTAACCAGCTGAGCGACTTGTGAGTGTGGAAATTGTGAGTTTTTTGCATATTCATTAAGAAGGGGAATTGTTCTCCCTTGGCAGAGCAATCTACATAAAAGCAGAAGACCAAAACTTCCAGTGGAGTCAGGCAAACAGCCTGGTTACAACTAAGCCACATCTCTGGCAGTGAGAATGAGTGTTTGAGTGCTCTGGGAATCTGGATTAGTCTGTAAATAAGAGAGGATTTTCCTTGCAAGCAAAATCCCTGTGGAATTCAAAGGGATGGCAGGAAGCACTACGTTTTCTCCTGAAGCCATATGAACATCAGGTAAAACCAGAATGATCTACTGTGTGCTCACCTTGGCTGAGACGTGAGATACCATTACCTCTGCATCTGGAGAGAATCAATTTGAAAGAGAAATAAAACTCCCTATAGTTCTTATCAATCGCCAAGCTAAAAAAATGACATTCAGGAAAGAAACTTCAAGCTGCTACTGGGAATTTGTGACTGGGTTTGGGGGCAGAAGAGGAGTCTGGGTCTCTAAAGGAGACAGCCTGGAAGACACAAAGTCTAGGCATCTGAGCCAAGCATTTGAGGGAGTTATCTTCATAATCAGCCAAGGAACCATCATCATCAAAGCACAGGTCAATCTGTCAAGAAGTGCGTCTGGCATGTCAGAGGAGCTGTGCCCCAAATCAGTTCAGCATCTCTTCACCACCAGCTCCCAAATGCTGCCTCATAGCTCTGGCAAGGGGGCTTGCTTTGGTGAGATCTAAAGTTCAGTGAGATACATGCCACTGTATCAGTAAGCCCAAAACTGAGCCTTGGGATCCTCAGATAAATGTACTTCTTGTGATCTTTTTGCAGTCTCCTCTAAGACACTGCAAAGCCATGTGCTACGTGTGGCTGTAGAACACAACGTTCCCCTGTGCAGGCAGAAATAGATGCCCTGGACCAAAGTCTGCAAAGTCTGTGGAAAATTATTGAATTCAGAGAAAATGGATGATGAAGACAAGTTTAGTGCATTTGGTAGTTTTATATTTTTATAAGTCATGGCTCAGACTGGGCCTTGGGAGTCTATTCTTCAATGTCAAATCCCCCAGGAGTATAATTTCCAGAAATGCTTAATGACTATTTAATAACAGCTGCATAAAAGATCTCTGATCATATTTTAATGTTCCCAATGACAGAATTGTTCAGCACTGAAGTATTTTACGGTTATAAAAATATATATCACTCCTTTTTTAGAGAGCTGCCTTTACAGCAAACCCTGGCCATGCAGCATGACCCTCTCCTGCTGTCTGACATGGCAGCCCTGGTGCAAGCATCACAGAGCAAAGGGAGGAGAGTGAGATAAGAGCTCACCATGGCAAAACCTGTGACTGGATTTTTAGAAAGGCTGGAAAATAACGAAACATTTACAAGCAGGCAGGTGAAGACAAGATATGGGTAGTGAAATTCCTTGCTTGAGGGCACCAGCTGGTCACCTGTGGGGTGCAAAGCAAGAATTTACCTCTACAATGGCTGCCTGAAGAGCCCAGAGTAGATGCTCACACATGTTACTGGAGTGCCTGGTTTTTCCTTGAAACATGAGTTGACGTCCAAAGGTGAGATACAAGTTCCACAGGAGGTTTCCACACCCCAGTTGTGTCTCATCTCTCCCTTGTAAGCAGCCAAGGCAAATCAGGCACTGTGGGTACAACCAACCCCCCCTGTTTGGTTTATATGAGCCTTCCAGAGGGACATGGGGCTCCTCTTTGTGTCTTTCAGGGATGCTGCTCTCCTCCTAACTCAGTGTGGCTGCTTTCTGCTTTCCTTGTAGTCAGGAAGCCAGATATAGCACCAACACCCATGAGTTAGTTTGCCTTATGAGAGATGTGCTCTAAATTCTCGTGAACTGAGCTGCTCACTTTTGGAGATGTGATAATATGGTTATGCCTTCAGGGGAAGAACTGCCTAATTTAGAAGATCTCATTTTTCATTAGGCAGTTATCACATGGAGCCAGAGGATGGCAGCTCCCAGGCTCAGAGTCTTGGATACCAGTAGTGGCCATGTATCCCATTCTATGCAATGGCTGTTTGGTCCACACTTTCTCACAGTGACATCTGCAATAATCCTAAAAAGCCTCTGGTCCTAAACAGGATTACCTGAAGGTGTAGCATGCTAGGATGTTTGCAGCCTTCAGGCGGATGAAGGAAATTCATTAAAGTAATTCTCCCTCGAGTGAAATGCGAATGTGTGAGCCTGCATGTGCATGTGTGCATAAAATAAAACCTAAAGGAAAAGAAAATTTTCATGAATTTTCAGACCATTAAAATCCAGTTTCTGGTAATCAGATTATCAACCCAGTTGGCTCATATTCTCATCTTCTATCATTGATTGCTGGTTTTAACAGCTGCCACTCTTCTTATGATCAGTTTCCTGTGAGCTGGGGAAGTAAAATACATTCTCGAAGCACTTTGCATTCCTAAGGGGGATTGAAGTAATCCTAGACCTCGTTACATTTCCATTTTTAACTGAATTAGTGAGCCTGTTAATATGTGCAGCAATTAGACTTTTCTTTGCAAATAGACATGGTTCCAGAAGAAATATTTTTTAATGTATCTATCCTCATCACCACCAGGAAACCATTTTCTCTACATTAATTACATGTGCATTTAAATTCCATTTTGAGTGGGCTTCACCACTCTGAGACACTCAAAGTGCAGCTACCTCTGAGACATAACCCAAAAAAACTGTTCAGTCCATTGCAGAGTATTGATAGGGAGGAAAATTCTGTTGAGGGTTTACATCAGTCCTTGCAAGAATTTTTGGAGGATATTTATGTCTGTTTGGAACTGATGGTTTCTAATGCTGTCTGTCAAGGAACATTCCATGGCAACCTGGAAGTTTCGCTTTATCTGTTCCGGATGCTTTCTAAAAAGGGGTCTATGTCTCTTTATTTATTCTGGAATTTACAGTAAATGTGAGTTTATGTAAAGAAGCATTGCTAAATTCATTCATTAGGTATAAAATATTATTTTTCTAGAGGATAATGCAGAACTCCCTGTGTCTAAAGTATTTCTTTTTGCACTGTGTTTTTAGTACAAGTTGTACATCAGTGCCAGGGAATTTACTTCTACCATTCTTTTAAGTGAAGTGAGAGACTGATGTGACTGACTGAAGCAACTCGTGTAACCCAAACTTCTACCTTGCTGTGTTGCAGGAAGCCACAGGGCATAGAATACTCTTCCTTCTGTGTGTGGAGATACTTGATCAGTAAGGTGCAAAGGAAAGTTACTGTTTTATAAATTCTTATAGTACTTTGATCTATCATCTTTTTCTAATAGCTGTCTGACAGCTTACACTTCATGAGCCTTAAAAGGGAGTAACAAAATGAGTATGGCTGCTGTCTCGTCCTTAGAACAGCAACAAGTGTTGTGGCTAAAACCCAGTAGGCAGCTAAGCCCCAAGCAGCCACTCTCTCATTCCTTGCCAGAGGGATGAGGAAAGAATTGGAAGGGTGAAAGTGAGGAAACTCATGAGCTGAGATTAAGACAGTTTAATAGGTAAAGCAAAAGCCATGTACACAAACAAAGAAAAATGAAGAATTCAATCATTGCTCCCCATCAGCAGGCAGGTGTTGAGCTATCTTCAGGAATGCAGACATCATCATGGATAACAGCTCCTAACAAAAAATATGCCCTAACTCTGAACACCTCCCTTCCCTCCTTCTTCCCCAGCTTTTGTTACTGAACATATCACATGGCATGGGACAGCTTTTTGGTCAGTTGAATTCAGGTATCCCAGCTGTGTCTTCCTCCCAGCTCCTTGTGCACATCTGGCCCACTTGCTGGAGGGGTGGGGTGAGAAGCAGAAAAGGCCTTGATTCTGTGTAATCCCTTCTCAGCAATAGCTTAATCACCCATGTCTTATCTGGACTGGATTCATCATGAATCCAAAACATAGCCCCATACAAGCTACTAGGAGAAAAATTATTCCAATCCAAAACAGTAGAACCAGAAAAATCAAACAGTCACAAATTGTCACTGCCTGAGTGGATGCAAGCTGTCTCTGCTTTTGTCACTGAAGAGCAAAGCCTGTCTAAGCTGACCTGGCTATTGCACCAGACAATGAGAGATAATATTAGATAAAGTCAAGGGTACGAGCACACCACCTGCTTATTAAAATACCCTTTTCTTCAACATGGTGTTTCAAATGTAGAAGAAAAATGATTGTTTGTTTGGAAAATTAGTTAAGTTGAATTATATGGTACCAAAAGTTGAAAATACAAAGCCCAGCAAGACACCTAGAGTAACAGGGACATAATCCACTGATGCCAAAAAGGAAGAAGTCCCTTAAGTGTCAGGAAATCACAGCAGTATTTTGTTCTTTATATTTATTTAGAGAAAGCTGTTACACGCCTTTTTGGTGGCAGAGTTAAAAACTCAGGATCTGTACAGGTATGAGGAGAAAAAGATCTCTGAAGCAAGTTTGAGACAGGTCAGGATACATGACCAAACACTGAGTAATGATTTCTTATTTGTCCACTTTATATATTGAAAGGTGATGATAGTCTCCCAAAAGACATGGTGCCCATGTTGCAGAGAACTGCGGCATGATGGTGTCTGCAGACAGAGGTATAAGAGTCTTGCCTAGAGATGAAAAATGACTGGGAAAGGAATTTTCAAATACTGACCAAGACCATCATGTTTGATCCTCCTGCCCAGACCTTGTCCTGAAATCTCTAGGTGAGGATGGTCCTTTCTTCCACCCAAGGCCCTGGTCCTATTATAAAAAACAGTGCCTGACCTCTGATGGAAACAGACTGTGGGACTGGCCCAATCAAAATGGTTCTTAGGGGCTGGCTACACCAGCATCATCTGCATGGAACACACAGAACTGTGGAGAGATGATCGCCCTGATGTTGCTTCCCTGTGGCACGAAGAACACAATGATTCCCTTTGGGGTACCTTGTTAGGATAGAAATAAAAGGTTTGACTGGTTCTTTGTGAGCCAGTCCCCCTTTGGCCTCCTTGCATGGGACACACATGGCTGGTTTGGCATTTGTTTATTCATGTGGTCCCTAAAAGGATCAGTAGCTATCTCCTGCATCGAGCCACCGAAGACTTACCCTGTCATATTGCCTAAACCAAACACAGATCCTGAACCTGCATCACCTTGTAACCTTAGTAGAACCTTGTTGGCTTTGCTGAAACAAGTGGACTTGACATCAGATGCCAAGGCTTTGCCTGTCATCTCCATTGTAGCTTCACTTTGGAATGCTTGCTGGGCTATACCAATTGTCACAGACTAATCTGCTTGGGATGTCAAGGAAGCCAGAGCTGAAGCCCTGACGTATAAATCTTCTGTACTGATAACTCTCTGCTGAGCTTTGATGAATGCATAAAAATTTGGCAGATGAGTGGAGTTTTGGATTAACTGTGCTAGTCTATGCACACTCAAGCTTCAGTGAGATTGTATATTGTCAGCCTGCTGTCTCCTGTGTACTGAATTCTCATTTAAGCTTTTGTATTTAACTGGAAATTCTGATTTCTCTTTCACTGTGTAGTTTAAAATGAAGTTCAGATCAGACACAATTTACAGCATTATAAAGACTGTGTAATATTTTCTGTCTCCATAAGTAGCTTTGAGATGGAATTACCTTTAATGTTTATAACTTCCTGTATTCACATTTGCATTAATGTATTTTCCTTAACAAGATAAAAATATTTTTCTACCGAGCCCATCCATATGGAGTTGTACTCATGAATATTTTTGTCCCAGATATCAATTTCCTTCATTTTTGAAAAAAGGAAGTTAAGTTCTGTTTTTTAAAGGGCAACTTGAATGTAACTGAATCATCCAGACATGGGTGAAGATCTAACAATTTCTAGAAAGATCAGAATTTAGATCACAACATGCAATGGTGAATACATGCATAGTGAATAAGGCAAATAAATATACAGCAAATTCTGTATTCCCTAGTGGGTAAGAGATGGGGAAGAGAGCAACTGGCTCTTCCTGTAATAATACTTTACTAAAGCAGTGCCTAAACAGCCACCAAGATGGGGAACTGTTATCCTTACCATGGACAGACATCAAGTTACACAATTTCTGTCCTGCTTTTCTTCTGTACTAAAAGCAAAGTGAGTTCTTGGGAACAAGGACAGACATATAATACAGAAATAGTCAACACTGCAAGGTACAAATATGGCTCCAAGGTGTCTTGCTGGGTTTTATGTTTTCATTTTGTGGTCTGTGCCTGTGTTATCCCAAATATAGGATCTGTTCCTACAGACCTTAGTTTTCATCAAGTTTCCATTCAGTCAGTGTGTCAGACAATCTGCTGGTGAAAACCAGCCCAGCTCAAGCACAGGGTTTTCCTGATTCATATCAGTTGCAGTACAGCTCTATATAATGTATAGAAATTTCTCAGAAACAGTGTTTGTAACGTAACTGTGCTTATTATAGGAGTTAATCCAGTTTACAGCCATGCGTGTGATTTTGTACCCATTTAAACTTGACCTCAGCTTGTCCCCATGACTGTGGTAAAGCTTTTGCCTGATGATAGACCTGTCTGCTGCATCCTCATGTACAGCCTCCCTAGCTACTAGCAGATTTCTCCAATAAAATCACTATGATGCCTTTACCCAGTAGTGTATGCTATTTAACAATTATTGTATATTACAATAATTCAATAATAATAAAATATTCAATTAACAATACAAATATTCAGAAGTTTTAATATATTGTAATCTATCTTGAGACCCCTCTGTCTGCTGGTGTCAGAGATATTCTATTTGCAGGAATTGCCCCTCTTTCAATTTTTATATTCAATTCTGTGTAGAGAAATGCTCTGATCTATTATTTTAGTTCAGTTAAACAGAGCATAAAATCTAACTCAATACAACATAAAACAACACAATGGAAGAATTTACTAAAGCAAGTTGTCAAGCAAGTCATCTTCATGGTATGATACCCCTGGAAAGGAAGGGATTAGAGGGAAATATCATGCACTGGGTTTTATCTGCCATATTCTGCATTCCTCAGTGTACACGTTTCAGAGAAGTTTCTCAGTCTCTTTTCACTCCTTTTCATTACAATGGGTAATGGTAGCACTTATTGCCCCCACCCTTTTCTGTACCTTTCAGTGCTTCTAAGCCATGCAGGACTCCAGCCAAATTTGATGGTCTGGGTGTGTTACTGGGGTTTTGCTGCTTGTGTGGTTCTGCAGCTTGATGTATTGACAATGTTTAAATGTGTTTATAGCCTCTGTGCATCCCATCAGCTGTTCTTACTGCAGAAACCCCCAAGAGGTCTTTAGAAAGAACTGGTCACAACTGAAGAGTTTTGAAAACACAATTTCTACTGTCCTTTTCAAGGATGGTATCATTTACAGCTGGTTTTGGCAGAATGCCCCTGTGCCCAACAGAACCAGGAGAAACCAATGAAGTGTGGCTGAAATCTTTCTTTTATTACAATGGAGATCTCCTCAGTTTTGAGTTAGACACGAGGGATTAAGGGAAATACATTCCAAAGTCAGCTCATTTCACCTCTGCTGGGATTGAAAAGACATTTAAAGGTCTGTCTCCTACTACCAAAGCTTGATACACATGATTTGTTTGCTTTTAACAGGCAGCCTGTCTCTACTGAAAAGTGTGTGAACCAATGAATGCCATAGAAAAGACAGTTAAAAAAAGGGAAAAGAGAAAAAAAATCCCACACACCTTGAGCCAACAGAGGCTCTAGTGCACTGCCTTTGAACATAATCTAACATTTCCAGTGGACCGGTCTTCAGTGTTTTTTAAGCTGTATTTCAAAGTGACCAAGTTTATTTCAGGACCCATCTTCTTGTGCCTGGGGACCGTGAGCTCTGATAATAGCTTTCTTAGTTGGTGATCATTCTTTCCTATTTTGCTCATTTTAAGTTCTGCCTTCTACATGAAGCTTCACTCCTTTTAAAAGAGTTTTAAATAATGTAGATACTTGTCTACTTAAAGTGTGGCTCCAAATTCTGTGATTTTATGATCTAATTACCTGCTTTAAAAAATTGAAAAACAATAGAAGACTACATTTTCTACAGTTCCTACTTTGATTACTTTGTTCAACACACTTTTAAGAGTCCAGTTTTCATGAACACTCACTTTACTGGAGCAGCAGTCCCCTCAGAAATGAATTAGTAACTTACATAGATCACTATGGATGTGATGTATCTTATATAAACTATTGTTCTGAAAATAAGGTGTCAAGACATAATAGCTGGCCATTTATCTAAAGCACTTGAAGAGAAAGAGGTAACTTTCTGTTTAGATTTCAAAAAAGGCCTTTTGCTGAAAACTTCATAGAGGAAAATATTAATAAGTTCAAGAAATGGCTTGTTCCACCTACCTTACTTATTACATTTAGCATAGGATGAAAGGATGGCTACACCTTCACTTTAAAAATTAAATAGGGATGAAAAATAAAGGTGAGTGAAACCCAGTCACAGGGAGTGTTTCATGACATCTGGTGCCCAAGCAAGCTGCCCTGCCACCACCCCCAGGAGACCCAGGGAACCATTAGGGTTCCTCAGAACCAACAGCTACAGTGGGATCTTGATAGCTGAGAATGACTTGCCAGACCAAGGTAAAGCCAGATCTGATCCATACTTGGACAGGCTAAATTGGTTGGAAAACACTCAAGTAGTTTTACATAGAGAAAAAAACCTCCCGCTGCTACTTCCAGTTAAAAGCCTGTGTCAACACTGCTGAAAAAAGCAGAGGAAATCTGGGGTTTACTGAGTACCAAATCCTCATTAAATCCTTAAAAGCACAAGATGGGATTTTCCATAAGGTTCATAAATCCAAAGGATTAGCGAGCCTGAGGCACTTCTGAAGCCCCATTCATAATTCTCAAACTATCACATCCCATATTCTGAATTCTGAAGGGAAATGTTGGTGCTTGTGGTTTCAGGAGCATTTTCTGTACTTTGCTCTGTGAAATAGAGTCATTTTACAAACTGGATTTCTTTAAAAGTCTTCTTGTTTGCCTGAAAAAAAAATATTTTTAATATTTCTATTCCGGCACCAAGGACCCAAAATATTGTAGTAATCGGTAGGAACAAAATAGTATGAAAAAAACAGAGCACATAACAAATACAGTAAATACAACCTACCATAATACCTCCTACCATAAGCATGTGTTGCTGTACTGTACTACTCAAGATAATATTGTCTGGGCAAAGATTTTTCAAGCACCTCATGCTGGGGAGTCATAAGCAGGGAGGTGATTTATCCAGAGGGGTCTAAAATAGTAGTCATATTTTTGAGGAAAGGCTACAATATCTACACTGAAAGTGTCTAGACTCTGGAAATCAAGCTATCTAATGACTAAATGGGTCCCTGAAATCCACAAAAAAATGTACTGAAGTATTGTGGGTTAACTCAGATCTTTGTTTACAAAGCAAATTAATTCTCTTGATATATAATTTTATTGTCAACTGCTTGAAGACATTTTACTTCATGGTTGGATAATATGTAAAAAGAAACTGAAATAGGCTCATGCTATTTCATTTAATTTCTTTTGGTGTCCTTTTAGATGTGAAGAAACATGTTTAGATTTCAAACCAGAAAATTCCTTTGAACTGAGGAATAAAGTCTTTTGTATTGCAACCTTCTTGAGGGATACTCTAAAGTGGTAAAAATCTTTTTTAATCTTTTATTAAGGACTGGTTTCAACGTTCTTTCCTTCTCTGGAGAATTTTAGTTCTAATGAATCACCATTTTCCAATGGAAAAAAAAAATCAGCATAAATTTCTATATCAGCCCCATGAAAAAACCCAACCAGTAAGTTCTGCTGTTCACCACAGCCATGTTCCCCACTACACACAACTGTGTGAGATCAGATTAATTCAGTGAGGTATTTCATCAGCTGGTGTGAACCAGCCCAGCTTCCCTGAAGACAACAGAGTCCTGTTGATTTACAGTTGCTGGGAGAGTCTGTGTAAATTTTCCAAGTTTTCCATGACACTTAACTAAATCCACCTCATCTGATGGTTTATGTGAATGATGCTTCCCTAGTCAGGTCATCAAGGTCATCATAATGGAATTAACTAACAAATAATTTCTGTAATATGAGAACTAATGTAAAAATTGCACATGGATTAACAACCACACAATGGATTAAGCCAAATTTTCACCTCCCGATATCTCCCTGTTTCCAACAACAAGCAGCAGCCAACGCCTCCAGCTGAGAGAAAAGACAATTCTTCAACAGACTTCTCTCTCCTTTCCTGGCCTTCTAAGAAAATCCAGAGGCTCTTCCTATGCTTTGAAACTGTCTTCCATATTGTTAAAAACAGCTTATGCATAATATGCTAAGAAAACAGATAAAATACTGTTTTCAGTTCTGACACAAGGTGTATCTCCTGCCTCTCTTTATGCTCTGTAAATCTATTTCAGTTCCGTTAAAAGACTGGAGCCTGGCAGCAGTAGGGAAAGGTGTCTGCCTGCTCAGGACAGTTGCAACCACTGGGGAATGCTTTTAAAGTTGTGGGTTTTTTCATGCTGATGATATTTGCAGAAAAAATAACAGCTCCTCTGCAAAACACCAACCACTGAAGCAGTTCCATCTTTAGGTGGGAATTAAATGCCAACTATTTTAAGAGGAACTTTAAAATGAAAAGATAAAAAAGATTTTAAAGATAAATTTAAAGCCAATGGTCTTTTATTTTAAAGTAAAATTGTAAAAAAAAAAAAAAACAAACAAAAAAACAGTCCTTGACAGGACTTGGATAACTCCCCCCCTCCAGTGACAAGTGATGAACCCCTTATGTTGCAGTCCTTGGTTTGTCACTGGAAGAGCACTGGAGTACTGCTGTCCAACAGGATATGAACCTTGTGGGAAGCAATTAATTTGAGTCAAATATTTTTATTTCAAATGAAAAAAAAAAGAATATATGGTGGTACCTGAAACATTGTGACCACTTAATAAAAAATAAAAAAAAACCAAAAACCTGAATTCAGAAAAACTTTGCAAACAGAGTTGAAGATTATCAGATATGAAATGTAATTTTTTTCCTACCTAGAGACTCTGAAAGACTGTGATTGATTTTTTTTAGGAGCAAATTATTAAGTGGAGATATCATAAACATGTATAGAGAATTCAGAAAGAAACATAGACTTTCTCACAACTATATCTGAGGCTCAAAACTTCAGATTGCTCAAAGGTTGGTACATACACGTATGTGCTTTACAAGAACATTCAGGGTTACCCTATTTAACACAGAATTCCATGGAAAGGGAATGAAATCTGTCCTCTGGAAAAACTAAGACAACCTTTATTTTGTAGGAAAAAGAAGGAAACTTAAACATCTCTACTGTACTGCTTTTTGCTTGTTGCTGGGTACACAACCGTTTTTTTTTTTTTTGGTAACATTTGACAGAGGCCACTGGCCAACAGCAGTGACATACTGGATCAGGTGGCATGTAGTCCTGACCTAAAGTAGCAATGTTCACCTTCTATTCAAGACCTGATTGGGTGCTTTCTAAATTTGTCATCTTTTCATTATTTCACTGCACAAATATTTTCTGCTTTGGAAGGCAAACAATTCTTCATCAGGTTATTATTTTTATACTGTGGATTAAATTCTACTCTTTAGGGCAGTCAGAATGATGCCAGTGGCTGACTGCGTCTTCAAACTGCAATTGCATCAGATTCAACTAGTGAAGCACCTTGTACTATTGCTCAGCAAACATGGCAGACTCATTATTTGCAACCCTTCAATTTTGATTTTTTCTTCTAATTTAATTTTTAACTTCCTTTTATATTTATTCTACTTTTTATTGATTTGCTAGTTGCCATGGTTTACTTGCTTCTTTGACATCTGCATCAGCTTTCTTGTACTTCAGTTTAGACTTCTTTCTAGTTTTACCAGTTTCAACCTTTTAATTTCCATCGAATGAAAGAGAAAGAATCCAATTAATAGTAGAATAAAATATATTTCAAACATTCAGTTTAAGGTATTTAAAAATGAGCTTTACAGGGATTAAGTGCATTGGCATCAGAGACATGACAGGATAATTTTGACTTGCCTGTGGCAATACAAATTTCACCTCTCATCAGCTCACTCCTAGAAGCAGCTTTGTGCTCGGAAGTGAACATCTTGAAACCTTCAGGTTTGTTCCTTGTAACTTCAGGAGTCCATCAGGAAGTGCAGTCAGGTTACTTTTGTTCATATTAATTCCTATGATTATGTTGTTGCTGCTCCAGGGCAATCCCTGGAAGCAGATGTGGTATAGTCTTGATCTTTTATACAAATTTGATTGTAAATCTAACCCTTAATTAAGGTTTTCATTGTAATGGGAGAGAGAGGAAGGAGGGAAGGAGGGAAGGAGGGAAGGAGGGAAGGAGGGAAGGAGGGAAGGA